>JAOWBN010134732.1:0-19000 GCA_028565015.1 Pinguicula moranensis
GGATGGATGTAAGTAAATAGAGGGTCAGCTACTATACCAAACACAGGACAAAAACCCTATCACTCAGTTAACACCCAGTTATCCGCATCGCGGGATTACTCATATCCTGATACCAAACGCACCCTAAAGGAATTGTCCATACACCCCACAACAAAATGGCGTAGTGAAAAGGAAGCACATGTCTCTTTTGCAGGTTGCTAGGGCCATACTGTTTCAGTCTAAACTGTCGAAGAGATTTTGGAGTGAATATATACTCACTGCCACATATTTGCTCAATAGGTGGCCAAGCAAAATGTTAAGCCGGAAGTCACCTTATGTGGTTTTGTATACCAAACCTCCTGATCTTAATAATTTGAGATGTTTTGGTTGCTTATGTTTGGCAGCAAACAATGGCCGCAAGGACAAATTTGACAGTCAATCCCTGAGAGGTTTGTTTGTCGGATATCTAGCGGGATAGAAAGTATATAAGATGTATTTGTTTTATTCAGGAAACATTGTTTTTTTTATATAACCGTGGCATTCGTCTGTGGTTCGACTAGTCCACGGGATCATCGCCAGGTGACCCCCCAACATGATCTGTTAAGGCTCGGGCTGAAGCCCACGGTTGAGGCCCTGACAACACTCTCACTAGTGAGATTCGATACTTGTACCTCTGGGCAAACCCTGAAGCAGGCGCTCAAACTGCTAGGACACCCCGTCAAACTCTAAGGATGTAGTGTTTCATGAGCAAAATTTTTCCTCCTTACCTGAACCAGCTGACTCTCAGTTGATGCCTTATTTTAATTCTAAGGATCATGATGACCTTGAAATTTTTGACAGGAAAACTCAACACCAATCCAGAATCATCAACTCAATGTTGCTGACTCTGATATCTCTACAGACACACAACCAGAATTACCTGTTGATGGTAATGTTGTTGAATATGATCCCTTAGTGAATACACAATCTGAGTTACCTATGGATGACACTGAAGCAAAATATGGTGATGTCTTTCCTGTCCAACCACAAGTCCGGTGCAGCTGGAGACAGGCTAATCCTCCAACGTGGCTAGAAGATTTCCACACCTTCTTCAGCTATGGTGAGACCTTTCCTAATAAAATGCATGCTTCAGATTCTACGTGCTCTTTTACACCTGCATACTATGAATTCACTGCTAATCTGCCCACTATTGTTGAGCCTAAGCATTACGATTAGGTACACAACAATCAAACGTGGACAAAAGCAATGAAAGAAGAAGTGAGAGCATTAGAGGATAATTAGACATGGGAAATGACATACCTTCCTGAGGGTAAGAAAGCTATAGGATGTAAGTGGGTGTATAGGTGAAGTGCAAATTAGATGGTACGGTGGATAGGTACTAAGCGAGGCTAACAGCTAAAGGATATACCCAAGTTGAAGGAGAAGACAATGATAAGGTATTTAGCCCTTTAGCAAAGGTGGTGAAGGTCAGCTTCAAACTCTTGTATTGTTCATAAATTAAATGTGAACAATGCATTTATTCAACGGCCCGCTTGATGAAGAAGTTTTTATGCACCCTCCACAAGGTTATTTGGGAGCTAAGAAAGGACAAGTTTGCAAACTAAAAAAATCATTGTACGACCTCAAGCAGACTTCAAGACAGTGGAACATCACCTTCATTGAAAGGCTACATGACTATTTCTTTTCAGCAATCCTACCATGATTCATGCCTGTTTACAATGCATAAATCTAAACTTCACTTATTCCTTCTTGTCTATGTAGATGACGTGCTCATTACAGGTACATCAAAATATTTAATTCAGCAAGTCAAGCACTTCCTAGATGATGCTTTCACCATAAAACGCCTGGGGCCAACCAAGTACTTCTTAGGCATGGAGATTGTCCGTTCTTAACATAAGTCAGCGTAAGTATATAAGAGACCTATTCAATGATGCTGATTGCTCGCACTGTGTCCCTGTTACAACTCCATTGCCTTCTGATTTAAGATTTGAGGCTAATGATGAGGATGATTTCCCAGTTTACCATAATTCAGAAAAATATAGAAGTTTGGTTGGGAGATTTCTATATTTGAACTACGCACGTCCTGACTGACTTATGTTGTGTAACAGCTTAATCAATTTGTTCACAAGCCCAAAGATTCACACTTGAGAGCAACACAACATGTGCTCAAATACCTGGCTAGTCATATGGACTCTTTTATGCAAGTAACAGTCACTTGCAACTCACAACCTACGGTGATGCAGACTTGGGTAGTTGTAAGGCTACTAGACACTCTTTAACTGGTTATTGCATCTTCCTCGGTACAAGTCTAATATCCTGGAAGACAAAGAAGCGGTCCACCATTTCCTACTCATAAGCCAAAGCAGAATACAGGACTATGGCCACTACTGTCCGAGAACTACAATGGCTATCCTACATACTTCGTGACTTCCACATACAACCTCATCTTCCCATTTCTTTTTAGTGTGATAACCATGTAGCCATTACATCACTGAGAACCCGGCCTTACATGAGCGTAATAAGCACATTGACATTGATTGTCGTGTTGTGCGGGATATGTACGAAGCTGGGTTCATCAATCCACACCACATTTGATCATCTCAGTAATTAGTGGATCTCTTCACTAAGCCACTTCCAACTACTGGCTTCTCATATCTGCTCTCCAAGATGAGCTTATGGAACGCTCATCTTGAGGAGGGGCTGTAAAATTCTCGTTCTACAGCACCTGCACAATGTCCAGCTCAGTAATCCAGAACTAGAATTCTAGCTTTGCAATCTAGAATTAATGCAGTTGAAGAGATCCCAGGCCAGATGGATTTGCCCTTTGAGCCATTGGATCCTGGCTAATCAAACGGTGCATCTTACAATAACATTTTGTTTTTCCTTGTTACGTTTCTTATAAATGAAAACGTGAGTGTGCGGCAGTTGACGATTTTTCACTTTAACTAAACATGTTCTCTCAATTTCACTGGAATGAAGAACAGGGAAAAGCCCTAATTATCTACTCTGTTCTTTGATTGCCGTAGATTGCGGCAATTCTAGAAATACACCCAAATGTGACCGTCACTATTGATCTGGGGCAGGGTAGTGAAAGTTATGTGCTTCTTCCCAATCCTCGCTTTTAGCATCGAAACATGAAATACGAGACGATTTATGTTGTCTAACGGTAGGTTTAATGTGTAGTGTTGGCTACAAGTGCATCAAATTCCTTACATGGATTTTCTCCACAGGGAGCAAGTTGGCTTGCAGGTAATGAATAGGTTTACGTGGAATTTGTACACAAAGATAGGGTCTTATAGGAGATGTTAAGTACAATAATAAACATGATAATCATGGAAAGATTTTGGTTTGACTATGGGTGATGACACATGTCATAAGAAGAATAAACGAGCCACGTTTGATTGTGTGAGGTGGAAGTCCAGGTGGAGATGGAGATCCAGATGGTAGATATTATGTGAAGGTGGAATGCCCAATCACCGCAGTGTCTTGAGAAGCTTCTGGATCTGAGGTTGGCCAAATGGAGCGACATATTTGGAGAAATTGATTGGATGAGATTGATGGCAGGATAGAGTGGGCTGTGGTTGGACAAGTGGAGTGACAGGAGTGGACAAACAAGACTCGAGGTGATGCTGACCGCGTAAAGAGGAATCTGAATCCACGACACAAAAAGCAATGAGAGAGAGACTTGACTGCCATTCGGTGCATCAAAACATGTTGCTAGAGGTAACAACTTTAGGAGCAATATTATCATGATTTTGAACTGTCCATTGCAAATGAAGTTGGAAGAGTCATCATTGACAATTCTTTTAATTTTATGCTAATAATGGAATAAAGCAAAATGACTCTATTAAATTACAGTGCTTCTATTTAGTGAAGTTGTTACAACTTAATATATCAAATGGCGTAATGCATATTGGGTCGCAACGAAAATGACCTCTTTGTATAATTACAAGGGTAAGGCTGCGTACATCTGACCCCCCAGACCCCAACTTAGTTGAGAATATATTGGGTACATTGTGAATTGTGGATTATCATGATTTTGAAGTAAATTAAGTAAAGGAAGCGCTAAAAGTATAGAAGAAGTTGAATGAGAGCCGATAGATCTAAAAAATTATGCCTAAGATATGATTCTTCTCTAAAAACAATAAGCCTTGAAATAGGAGGGGAGCCAAGAAACTAAGTGAGGGGGGATAAATTTTTTTGAGCAGAGTGAGCCGGATTAGATCTAGTCGGGATAATTTAATCTGCAATACAACTTGTAATTTTTCCAAAGATGAGAAAAAAATGAAAGCAATGATCCAAAATAAAAAAAACTAAGAAAAATAAAAATGTAACCAGATAATATCAATTAAATTGACATCTACGCGGTCTCATTTTTACAAATTCATCAATAATGAAATCAACATCCAACGATTGAAGTACTTCTTTTTCAATATTGACTAATAATGAACTAGATAAAAACTGGTATTCCATTTTGTTCCGCAGTCTTGTTTTCACAATTTTCATTAAAAAAAACGCACGTTCAGATGTTGTGGTAAAAACTGAAAGAGAGTAGTTAACATATCAATAAGATAGTAATTAATTTTTTTCTATACCTGAAACAAAATTTTGCATAATTCTAAAAGTGTTGATTTTGTAAAACTTTACTCTTTCGGGTATCAATTGTAAAAAGTTCCAGTTGATACTTGAGATGGAGTGGCTTTTGATTTATGAAATCAATTGGATAAAACTTTTCAATTAGCTTGCAAATTGCACCAATATAAAATAACCTATACTCATCTCTAGGATCCAAAGCTTAACTTAATCTTAACAACTCATTTGTATGTTTATTAAACTAATCCTTCATCCATTGCAAAATGCAGTCCATTGTCTCATTAAATATGTCAATTTGATAGTGATGCTACCATGTAATAGGATCCTTTCTATCATGACATGTACTTGTCAACCGACAATGAGCACTCATGTCAGTAATATCAATATCTTGCTTCACACAAAATACTTTCACCATTTCAAATAAATCATTTCATCTACTGTCTCTGAAATTTTGAAAGGCTTCTTTTGAACTTGATATAGCATCTATTGCATTTACAATATTTTGAGATTTGCCTTGTAGCATCCTGCAAAGATCATCCATCCTTCCCAACACCTCAATCATAAAATGCAAGACAAACTACAAGCGATAAGCAAAACAGTGAATGCAATAAGCATATAGGAAATCCTTTAAAAATAGAACCTGCAAACCATTCCACTATTCCCGCATGTTACTGGCACCATCATACCCCTGTCCTCTTATATCACCCAAACTAAAATTGTACAAAGAAAGAACACCACATATTTTCTTATGCAAAGTAGATGATTTGGTATCAAATACATGAACTAAATCAAATAATCTTTCTCGAATAAGTCCCAATTTATCAACAAATCTCATAATGATAGCCATTTGCTCTTTGTGAGAATCATCTACAATAATACTAAACTTTGCATTACCAGTTTTTTATAGAATGAATATTCGAATCTTGTTTGCATAGGCAAACAAAATCACAAGCATCGTCACTAATAAAAACTTCTGAGACTTTGTGAATTAACAAATTGAGAAGCTCTTTTTTAAAATATGAATTAATCTTCATCACGATCACTGTTTACCTATATAATCAAAGGTTTAAATATAAAGAAAGATACCCCAATAAATGCATAAAAGTGGGGGAACAACCACATCTACTATAAAACTTGCCAATTTGCAAATGAAAAGCAGAACTTCCATGAAAACTACTTGCGTTCACATTGAGAATCATTCACAAGATAAATCTTTTCATTCTTACATCGAGCCTTTGTTTCACAGAGCATGGGATTTTAGAGATAAGCATATCAAGCGAGATTGTATCACTAAATAGTGACTCGAAGAAAACACATAATTTAACAATAATGAAGTATCTTTGGAAGATTTTACTATCTCCAACATGTTAGAGACTCCTTAAGAAATGAAAGCCCAGATTGTTCCACTTTCGGTACTTACAGAATAAGAGAAAAACATCAAAACTTTCCATTCAAACATTTCTATTTTTTGGTAAAAAGGAAACCATTGTAGTATTTTATTTCAAGTATTCTTTTGAAATAGGCAAAAAAGTTTTGAAACATTCCTAAATTTCATCCACTGGATTTATTGAGTCTTACAAAAGCTTGTAGTGATAGTTTTTCTAGATGCTCGTCTCAAGAGGCTTTAACTATCTCAAGAAGTAAACAATTCTGTATACCTAAAGAACTGTGGTAATGCTACGTTTCCGCCAATAACATGAAATTCGATGGTGGACAACAGTTAGCAAGAAAAGTCATTCCAAATACTCCAAAAAAAACATATCATTTAACCTCCAAAATGTATAACCAACCAAAAATATCGCTACTTTCTTCAGATCATCTCACTCTAGACTAGTAGTATAAACTTTGAGTGTATATCTGCTCAAATACAAATTGATCCAAAAAACATATCATTTACAATGCCAGCGGTTGAAGCTCCTGACATCATCATTGCTTGTCAAGAGGTGCACGGTTCGACTCCCGCTGAAGAAAGCGTATTGGGGCCAAGTCCCACGGGCCTCATGGGCCCGCATTTGGCCCGATCCATGTTTTATGGACGCCGTGCATGGGTCCCTGTAGATTAGTCGGTTATTCCGATAGTCGGATACAACAGGTTATAAAAAAAACGAAATGGTCTAAAATTGCACATTAGGGATAAAATTGTATAATTTTTCAAATGGGCTTTTATTTTGAAGAGTAACTCTCAACAATTAACTTCACAGGCTAAAGGATCCATTATAAATTTATGTGGGTCGGATTTATGTGATTTTTTTGGATGATCGGTGGTATTCGACTACTTGTCGGCCAGTCCACAAGGATCCATCCGCACAACTCTCCGGGCAGATCGGGCAAACGGCTGACTGGGCAAGTCTCAATCATAAAACCGGAGTCAGGTCCCAACTTCGTGTTCTTGGTGGGGGTCGAACCTACAACCTCCCACATATAAAGAGGTTATGGGGACTTTGTGGACCACCATGATAACTCGTAGGGGTTAATTTCGTTATTTTTAGTGGGGATTGAAGTAGAATAACCAAACCAAACCAAACCAAACATACCCAGTATATCCCGCCTTTCGGCAGGGTCTGGGGAGGGTAAGATGTACGCAGTCATACCCTGCCCTCTATCAAGAGATCAAGAGACTGTTTCCGTGGAGACCCTCGGCTCTTCGAACACGCACACACACATACAAAAAAAAGCGAGAGAACGAGATGGGAGGTGGATCGATGGACGCCAACTTCTTTTGAAGTAGAATAACATTGGGGTTATTTCGTTGTGCAGAATAGCATTGGGGTTAACCTGACTAAAAATTACGTTATTCGAACATACGTGATTGATGTCTCACAGGCTACTATATTATGAGAGGTATATTGGAATTTCGTTGGACTATTAAATTATATTTATCTTTGATACCACACAAAAATTTAGTAAATTCGACCTAGTGGGTTTGGACCATTTGGTGAATATATGTGGACCCAACTTATAAAGTGAATTTCTACTACGAATATAAAAGTATTAGTACAAATGAATAGATTTAGCTCACAATCATTACGTGTTGGATTATATTTATTTGTGCAATCAATGTATAGGACCAACAACAACAACAAATCAAATTATATTATATTTATTTGTGCAATCATATATGCTCGAATCCCACAAGAAACACTTGACTATTTTCTTCTCCTCTATTGTATGAAATTCTCACATAGTATTTGCAAGAAGATCGTACCTACAAACATTTGCCAGACATAAGTTTGTATATGGACTACACAACAACAAATCAACCCTAACAAAGTGCACATAAGGAACTTGTTCAAACCAAACCAGAGTTAAAAGCAAACCATACCGTAGTTCAGAAATAACCTGAACAAACCAGAGTTCAACCTAGATCCCAACATAAGTTTTGAACCAACAACAGTTGTTCAAACCAAAATAGAGTTCAGACAAAACCTAACAGACAAATAAGTTTAGAAAACACATAGGGAACATGAAGTAGTTTAGTGCATCAGGTGCATCAACCTCCTTCACCACACCACACTTTCCCTTGAAGAAGAACCTTATCAAATCCTCCATTCCTTCATGCCCTTTACTCTTCCAGATTGCATATTGCCTCGGGTGCAATACCAGGTGATCTACCAGATCCACATTCTCTCAAAGTTGAGATTTGTAAACTCCTCTAAATTCTAAAGACTAAAGCAGAATAACGTAATTTTTAGTCGGGATTGAAGCAGAATAACATTGTAAATAAGATAAAGTAAATGATGGTAGCGGGTAATTGTTAGTCAGGATTGAAGCAGGAAAACATAATCCGCCCTTTTCAGGCGGATTGGATTTTCGGATTAATCCATGAACAGTAATGGGGTGCCAAATATGTTGTGCATGTGAATTACTCACAAAATCTATCAGTTATCATCCATTAATCGGTCTACCAAATGGACCCTTAAGGAATTGACTCCTTATTTTAATGACAGAAAAAATCGGTTTCTGGAAATTTATGAGTTGACTCTATTTGAAACTGGAAATTAGTTTTTCAAGAATTGATTTGGCTGAAAGTATTGCAACATGTTTACCGATGAAAATGCAAAATTTGTTGCTAAATGGGTTTTCGAATTTCTTTTGGAAAAGATGTAAAATAGTGTCATGTAAATTGTTTGACAAATTATATTGTGTGTAGTTATGAATCGTATGAATTTTTAATGTGGCATATGAAAGGATATGCTAATTGAGGAGTGTATAAGGTTGGGTGATTGGAGTGACATGGAGAAGTAGAGAGAGATTCATCTGATAATGAGACCAGAGGTGCGAGCTCACTGTCGAAGAAGATGTTTCACTAAGCCGAGTGTTAATGTTATTGTGTTATTTCAATGTTATACATTATTGTTTTTTTGGTAATTACTTTTTGGATTAAAATGCCAAATTGGCCAGGATACAAATGACAGGGTGTATGGTTCCCTATCAAGCAAGTACAACTTATATCTATACATCATATCTAGTGCATACATTTAAAAGATATTTTGTAACACAAATCTGGAAGTCGCATCCAGTTTGAAATTGAGATGCCACGGTGAATTTTGTAGTGTGCCGAAACCCATTACCATAAATTGACTTTGATCCATTCTGTAGCTGGGGTTGGCCGGTTGATGAGTCAAAACGAATTGCATTTCTTTCCCTCCAGATTGTCCACACTGTGACCTGCCATAGTGCTTCCAAATGTCCTCCCCTGCTCTTCCTTGTACTCCCGCCATATGGTTGCTGAAGTGTTGAGTGATGTCTTGAGGGCTAGTGTATGATTTTCCAAACCAACAGTGAACGCCTTGCCATAGTTCCTCAGCATTCGGGCATTGGATGAACAAGTGGATGACGAATTCATCTGCCCCTCCACATAGTACACATCGGCGTGAATTGCGTTCAATGTTCACTCCGCGCTTGCACAGGTTGTCTGTTTTGGGGATTTTTGATTGAAGTAGCTTCCATGAGAAGAGCTGAATTCTCCTTGGAGTTATATGTCCCCAGGCATTAGCTAGATGTTTGGCATTCTCTGCCTCGGAATTGTGAGAAAGGTTTTGCGCTAAATATGCTGAGGCTACAAAATAAAAACTGGTAATGTCCCCGGACCATTTCCAGAAGTCTAGCTCGTTCCTGTGAGGTTGCTGAACTTTTTTCAAGTGTTCTAGAAGTTCTGACAGCAAATCTTCTTCTCTTTGTCTTAGTGTTCTTCTGAAACATAATCTCCATGTCGCTATATCCTGCTGCCAATGCACAATTTCTGCTACTGTGTGATCCTGGTGGCTGCTGATTTTGTAGAGTTGGTTGTATGACAGTGCAAGGCATCCATTGCCTATCCAATTGTAGCGCCAGAATATAGCTTTATCTTCTCCTTTCATCTCCAGGTTCATCCTGCTGTTTAGCCATGGAGCAGCTGAAAGCTTCCAAATATCCATACAGTAATGGGATGTTGACTCCGACATTGTGATTAAGCTCCAATCTGCAAAATGGTCAGAATGTTTATAATATTTAGTACGTATTATTCACACCATAAGTTGTCAGGTTCTGTTTGGAGTCGCCACAACCACTTTGCCAAAAGTGCTTTGTTCATCAAGTCCAGCCGTTTAATTCCAAGACCACCTTTTGCTTTTGTTCTGCTTAGATTCTGCCAACCAATCCAATTGATTGGTCTTGTCTGCGAGCCTTTATTTTTCCAAAGAAAAGATCACAGGATCTTTTCAATATTCTGAAGAACCTGTTTAGGAGCCAAAAACATAGAGAGATAATATATTGGTAAGCTAGATAGAACATATTTGATAAGTGTTACTCTGCCGGCTGCTGAAAGGAATCTGTTGCTCCATTCGTTTACTCTTCCTTGTACTACCTCCAAAACCTTATCCCATATTTTCTTGCTCCTTGGATTTCCTCCTACTGGGATCCCGAGATACATGAAAGGTAAGGATCCAATTTTGCATTGCATGTGATCTATGAAGTTGTTCAGCTTCCTCTCATGGACATGTATACCAAATAAACGACTCTTAGAGAAGTTTATGGATAGACGAAGAGTAATTCGAATATTCTGAGAATGCCTTTTAGGACTCTGATGTTTTCTGAAGTTCCTGCAGCAAAAAGTAAAGTTTCATCAGCATATTGTAAATGTGTAATATTTGTTGATCCAACTTTTACTCCTGTCAGTTTTCCTAGCTCAGCAGCCCTATTCAGTAGCAAGTTTAGGCCTTCCACAACCGCTAGAAATAGGAACGGGGATAGAGGGTCTCCTTGTCAGAGTCCTCTATGCAGCTTGAACTCCTCCCCGCAACTCCCATTAATAAGAGTTGCGACGTAGGATGTAGATGTGCACTCTTTGATCCAGCTTGTCCAGGTAGAGTTAAAACCAAGTTTGGATAGCATAAATTTTCAATCTATGGTGTCGAAAGCTTTGGCGAAGTCAACCTTCATAAGAACAATTGGTTTTTTTGGAGGTTTTGATTGAATGAATCACTTCATTCGCCACCAACACTCCGTCTAAGATTTGTCGCCCTTTAATGAAAGTTGTTTGTGTCTTGGAGATGACCTTGTGCATCACTGGCTTTATCCGGTTAGCTAGAAGTTTTGCCAAGATTTTGTACCCACTGGTAATCAGAGATATGGGCCGAATATGTTCCACCAGTTCAGGGCTCGCCACTTTCGGGATCCAGGTGATGAAAGAGGAGTTGTGGCTCTTTGAAAATCTTCGAGTTTTGTTAAATTCTTGGATGAAATCGATGTATTCATGTTTAAGAGTATCCCAGTGATTTTGTATAAATGTGAAGTTGAAACCTTCCGGTCCGGGGCACTTTGAGGGAGAGCAGCTCCACACAGTAGCTCTTATCTCCTCTGTCGTGAACTCTGCAGTTAGATAAGTGTTATCTTCAGTGGTCAGCATTGTTGTTATAGGGACATCAGTGGAATATATGTCCCCAAAATGTTGAGTGATGCCCGCTTTTATGTGTGGCAATGTCCTCTGACCAGGTTTCGTTAAATCTCATGCCTTTTATAGAGTTCCTCAATCTGTTCATGCTCAATCTTGCTTGGAAGAATCGAGTGTTTCCGTCACCTTCACGGATTATCCTATCTCTAGATTTCTGCAGCAATAATGACTCCTTGTTGTGTAAGGCATGTTGTAGTTTTTCCATGATTCATGCCTCTGATTCTTTTGAGCATCCGATGGGAAGTGTTTTTCAGCTGCAGAATCCAGCAGATTAATATTAGTTCGGAGAGACTCAATATTCCTGTCAACACATCCGAAGACTGTCTTGTTCCACTCTCGCAATTTTGCTCTCATCTGGCGTTGTTTTTCGTGTAGAGTGAATCTGTAGTTGCCCGAGATGTCTATAGATGACCAAATTTCTTTGACAAAATCGGCGAAGCCGACTTCCTGTTCCCAGCAATTCAATGTTTTCGTAGGTTTGGATCCCCAGTTAAGCTCATCCAGCTGTAAGAGGATAGGCCTATGATCTGAAATTGTGCGATCCAGGCCGAGTTGATATATCTTCGGCCACTGCATGAGCCATTTTTCTGATAAAAGAACTATGTCCAGTCTGCTTTGACATCCCCCTCCACGAGAGGCACAAGTGAAACAAGCTTTGGTCAGAGGCAAATCTATAAGCTCAAAGCCTTCATCCATAATTATTGCTCTGATGATTAAAAAGTTAGGTGATGACTAAAGCTACTATGATGTTTAATAGTTATTGCAAATGTTCAAGTGTTCTCTTTGTGCACATGTTGTCTGGTTATACTTTAGGGTGCCTGGCTTCAGCTCATAGTTTCTCGCTATTGCATCCAGGACTATGAAAGAAGTGTTAGGTCCTATGACTGGCCTGCGAAAGTCTCGCATGACTGTTCCTCGACGCACCTCCTGAGCAACAACAGACACTCCTAGTCCTCCTTTGATGCATTAAAGTCCGGAGCTCTTTGGAGGAGTGGATCCATGTCATCTACTCCATCACCATTGTTTGCTACATCCTCTCTTAGCTCTTCTTCTTGTGTGCTCTAAGTTCTCCCTCAAAGATTGATTGATCTCGTCAAGGGCGGGAACTAGCTCAGGATGCCTAGAGTTCCTCCCTTGCATAAACCTTCAAGAACATCAAAAGTCAATTAGATTGAACAAATAATAGTAAACAAACTTGATATAACATAAAAGACTAAAGATAAATTACAAGGTATACAACAAGATAAACATTCAACTAAGAAAACAGAAGCTAAACTTGACACCTGAGTCCCTGGTAGCGGTGCAAAAACTTGATGTTTCGAATAACTCACAAGTATACGAGTTGATATGGAACCGGCAAGCTACCTCGAGGTCAAATCTTCCCGGGATTCGAGTTGCTATCAAGTTTAACCTAACCTAGATTACATCTTCATCTAAAGCGATTAAAGGTTGATTGATTGGTTGTTTTAAACTAATGGCTGGGACTAAATAACCTACCGGACTGGGTCACAAATTAGGAGAAAGGCACGGGATGTGCTCACTCATTATCAAAGGGGTCCTTCCAAATGTATCCTAACTTGAGGTTCACGGCTTCCTCCCAGGGATTTCTTAAGCGTGAAAAAAAGGGGGCCAATGAGAGATCTGATTCACCCACATAAGACCAGATCAAGGAGGGATAATTGCAGACGTGATTTCCGATCAAAAATCTGTTAAAGAAGGAAACTAATTAAACGGGAAGATCCAAATCCGGCCACAAGGGAGTCAAGGAAGGAGATGGCGCTAGATTTCTTCTTAATCAAGACATTTGATTCCCTTCTGGCCGGATTTGAATCTGGCGCCAGTCACGAATGAAAAGAAATTAGTTTCCTTCTTAATGAAGGAAAAATATGGTAAGGAAGAAGATGACGCCAGCGAGAAAAAATTAGTAGAGCATCAGCAATTAAGAGGATGAAAAGAAGATGGTGCAACTCACGGAGAGCAATCGAAAGGATCCCCAATTCAATCAATTCACCCTTATTCCTTTCCACGGTCCACCCTAAAATCTAATCCCCAAATCATAATAATTAAACCATACGTCCATAACGGGCGAATCAAAGGCGATTATGTTGTCTTGCAACAAGACACTGATTAAGTGAACTGTGGAGAGGATACGGCGTGGTCTCGGCGGTCGGAGAGAAAGAAGTTAGAAGATGGAAAAAATAAAAAAACCGAAGACGTGAAAGAAGTTGGAAGACGTCAAGTCAAGATGCAATGTAATTATGTAAATGGGGCACGATCCCTACCCACATATAAATTCACACAAATTTTACAAAATACTAGCCATGCATAAGAGTGCAAATCTATGGCCAGGATTTAAACAAAAAAATAAAACTAAAAAAACAGAAAAAAAAAATTAATTAAACCCTAAAATTAAAAAACTAAACCCTAAAAAAAACCTAATGGAAAACCCTAAATGCTAAACTCAAAACCTTAAATTCTAAACTCTAAATCCTAAACCCTAAATCTAGCCCCTAAAATTGGAAAATCCTAAAAAAAACTTAATGTAAAACCCTAAATCCAAAATGAAAAACCCGAAACCCAAAACCCAAAATCCTAAACCTTAAACCCTAAAAAACTCAAACCCTAAAAAAAACCTAAACCCTAAAAACACTCTAAACCTTAAACCTGATCAAACCGAAAAATCATAAACCCTCCCTAAAATCGAGTAACTTTTTCAAATCCAAAACCAATTGAATATGATGTCATTTTTCCGTTTAGTATTTTTTTTAGGGTTTAGGGTTTTCCGATTTTAGGATTTAGTTTTTCAGTTTTAGGGTTTAATTTTTTTTTCTAATTTTTTTCTAATTTTTTTGTTTAAATCCTGGCCATAGATTTGCACTCTAATGCATGGCTAGAATTTTGTGGAATTTTGTGTGGATTTATATGTGTGTAGGGATCCTTCCCCTTCATTGGAATATAAATACAATGCAGCAATTGTGATTACCTTCTGATAAAGGTTAAAAAGTGCAGGAAAAGTAAGGATAGAGAGATCTACCTATGGCTCATAGCTTTAGAACTGCGGAATCTCAGTTTTGATGTAGAAAGAAATCAAGAATCGAATGTAAAGGGTGAATTGGAATCGAAAATGAAGAACATATCAAAGGAAAAAGGATTTCATATTCCTGTTGATAACCGCTATTCCCTCGTGATTTTCCATAATTACAAAGTGAAGGAAGAGAAACACATTTATACTTATAAACTCGCTAAGTGTACAAAAAAAACAAAAAAAACTTCTAATATAATACGTCCGTTCAAGGTGGATCCAAACGTTCTGGAGCTCCCACGTGTCTATCTTCATAATTGTCATTTTGCAAGATATTTGCAACTGTCTGCTTCAAAACTAGTTCATCAGCATGTTTTCTCTGCGAGCTTTCAACAATCCACGAAACCTGATGCAATTCTGGTGTGTCATTTTGATAATTCAACACCCCCCTCAAGATGAGCAATTCACAAGCTCATCTTGGACAGAATAAACAGAAAAAAGCTGCTGAAAGAGGCTTGGTAAACACATCCGCAAGTTGCAGCCTAGAAGCAATGTGCTGTGGATAAATAAGGTTGGCCTTGTACTGATCCCGAACACGTGGCAGTCAATCTCTATTTGCTTCGTCCTCTCATGAAATACAGGATTTACAGTGATCTCCAACGCAGCCTTAATATCACAAAAGAAGGTCACAGGCAGTATTGGTGTGATGCTGAATTCTGAAGCATATATATAATTCATTGCAACTCACGTACCGTTGCAGCCATGGCATGGTATTCAGCTTCAACAGAGGAACAAGCAATAGTAGCTTGTTTTTTTGTTTTCCAAGAGATAAGACTGCCACCTAGAAATTTGCAGAATCTGGAAAGGGAGTGCCTAGTAGACTTGTAACTTCCCCAATCTACATCACTGTATGCCACTATATTGGAGGAAAAAACACTGGATAGAAGAAGCCAGTGTTATGATGACCAGCCAGATACCGCAAAAGATGCAGGGCAACATGCCAATGTGAGTCATGAGGGGTATTCACAAACGGACTTAACTGTTGAACAGAATATGTGATGTCAGGCCTTGTATAGTTTAGATAGAGCAGGGGACCTACAAGTCTGCGGTATTTTTCAAGATGGTGATATAAGGAGAGATATCTGCACCAACAGCTTCAAGTTTCAGATCGTATGGTAGTGGAGTAGCAGCAAGTTTGCAATGTATATGTCCATAATCCATGAGGAGATCACGGATGTATTTTCTTTGGCTGAGGTAGAGGCCTTGCATGGATCTTGCTATCTCCATGCCAAGGAAATATTTGGCTTCTTTCAAGTTCTTGATGGTAAAAGCCTCATCTAAATAAGACTTCAAACGGCACATTTCCTGTCCCTATAGACTTCCTCTTTTTAAGCCGTAAAGAGACTTAAGCAGCCTGCATACCTGTCCTTTTTTACCTTCTCATATCCTAGAGGAGGATGCATGTAGACTTCCTCTTCCAATGTTCCATGAAGGAAGGCATTGTGTACATCAAGCTGATAGATTGGCTAGCATCTAGCAGCTGCAAGTGCAAACAAGATACACACTGTCACAACCTTTGCCATGGGACTAAAAATTTCAGAAAAATCCTCCCCTTCCACTTGAGTGTATCCTTTAGCAACGAGGCGTGTTTTATACCGGTCCACCGTTCCATCAGGTTTGCATTTAACACGGCAAACCCACTTGGATCCTATAGTTTTCTTACCATCAGGTAGTTGTGTAAGCTCCCAAGTATTGTTGTTTTCCAGTGCCATAAGTTCTTACTTCATAGCAACTGTCCATTTTGCATCAGATTTGGTCTGAGTGTAGTTCTTAGGCTCTTTCACAGTGGTTAGGTTAGCAGTAAATTCACAGTAGTTGTTTCTAAACAGACAAGACTGATTTGTAGGTGCTTGCAACAAATTCTGAGATGTGGCAGCATGACTTAGGAAGACATGAAAGTCCTACATCCAGCTTGGTGCAGTCACTGTCCTTGTGCTTCTTCTGATTTGTGGTAGCACTGCACCATCATTTTTGGGACAGTAGGAGATATTGAAACATTGTTGTAATCATCAGGATTATCAGTAGTTGAAGAAGTAACTGGTTCTGGTCTATCCATGCCATCAGGCAGTGGCTGAATGTCATCAGAAACATCTGGAGAGTTGCTCATAGGATCATTTGAACTTAACACATCAGCATCATAATTAGGCTGCATACCTTGATGTTCAGACAACATTTCATTATCATTATGTTTGGGATAGAAGTGTGTTTCATGGAACTTCACACCTCTTGAAATCACAATTATGTTAAGATCAGGTACATAGACTTTGTACCCCTTCTGGCCAGGGGGATAACCAACAAAAATACCTTTTAAGGCTCTCGAATCTAGCTTGTCTTTGCCTCGCCGAAGATCCACAATGAAGCAAACACATCCAAAAACTCTTAGGTGCCTGAGATAAGTTTTCTGTTGAGTTAAGACCATAACTGGTGACTCCCAATTCAAAGTCCTACTTGGCCAGCAGTTCACAAGATATGTATCTGCTAGCAAAGCTTCTCCTCATAAAGTTTTGGGCAGCTGATCCAGGAAGAGTATAGCTCTAGCCACTTGCAATAATGTTCTATGTTTGCGCTCTACTACACCATTTTGTTGCGGCGTGTATGGACATCTGTGTTGGTGTATTATTCCATTAGCATGAAATATTGCACTGCATTTTCTGTTCACAAAAACACTACCATTGTCTGATCTTAATATTCTCATTGTCTTCTCATATTGAGTTTTAATCATCAACACATACATTTCAACTAGCTGTGGAACCTCATCCTTGTTCCAAAAAAGGTAGGTCCAGGTACACCTGCTGCAATCATCTATTATGGCCAAAAATATTGACAGCAACTCAAGGAAGGTATTTTATACGGCCCCCACACATCCAAGTGTATCAGGTCAAAAACTGACTTTGATCTGCTCAAACTATCATCAAATTTCAAACGAGATTGTTTGGACAAAGGACATACTTCACATATACTATCGGCATCTTTCACAGTATGAAGAATATCAGGTGTATTCAAACATTTCATTTTATCAAAGGATGGATGCCCAAGTCTGTCATGCAGCAGTACACACTTCAACCTTTGTTCTTTTCTGCAAATCTGACATGGCTATTATCTGAATATGGCAGGTATGAATTATAGATGTCTTGTCCTCTTTTCACTGTCATTGGATCAAATGAGCTCTCATTCAAAATGTATAACTCCTTTCTCACATTTTCCTACAACAATGATTCTGTGAGTCTTAAGGTCCTGCACAATACACAGAAACTGAAAGAGAATATCTGATTGCAATGAAAGCTTCCTGACCGATAGCAAATTATATTTAAAACTTGGTATGTAAAGACAGGACTTCAAGGTTATAACCCCTGCTAGATGAACATCACAAATACAATGCACAGGTTGCACGCTTCCATCAAGCAACCACACAGGTGTCATTGTAAGGAAAGAGCAGACATTAGACAGTGATTTAGGATTAATACACATATGGTCCGTTGCTCCTGTGTCCACTACCCACTCATTTTCAGATATCTCATCATGTCTGTTAGATGAAAGAGACTGGAAAACACTAGTACCTGCAAAATCATCAAAATGAGCCATATTTATCATCAATTTGTCACCATGATCAGCTACTCCCTTTCCTTTCGAAAGTCAGTGCAGCTCCTTTTGCATATTTCCTATCACGTCATACAAGTTTGTGAAACCATCTCTATTCATATCAAGTGGTGAATATCCAACCTTTCCTTCTTCTGAAGCATCAACTTGATTCGCAGAATAATTCTGCCTTCCTTTACCTCTCAGATCCCCCTTGAGGGTACCCCTTAAGCTTGTAACACTCATCAATTGTATGCCCTGTTTTACTGCAATGAGTGCACTTCAAATTGCTTTTATCACCTCTTCTATTGCCCCATCCTTCAGGATATCCTTTGATCATGGAGCGTTCATTCACAGTGTGTCTAGATCTAGTACAATGACTGCACTTTAGTGAGCTTTTCTCCATTTACTGCCCTATTCCTGAATCCTTTTTCCAACCATTATTCTTCACCAACATTGATGCGTTAAGTCCATCCTGTACAGCTACAATATTACTGCTAACCTGCTTTTGTCTTTCTGCAGTTATGAAAATATTATAAACTTTGTCAATATCCTGTAATGGATCACACCTTATAATGTGTCCTCTCTCCGCCTCATAAGCCTCATTCAGCCCTATCAAAAACTCCATAACTCTGTCCTCATTTTCTCTCCTCAACAATATCTCTCAAATTTCTCCCTCAACATGGCAGAGGCCTCAATTGTTCATATTGGTCCCAAATAGTTTTCAACTTTCCAAAAAATTTATAGATACTAGTGTTGTTTTGTCTAAGAACTGCCACACTTCTTTTCAGCTCAAACAAATGAGGAAGGTTAGTAGTTCCTAACCTCTTTTCCAAGCT
>JAOWBN010134843.1:0-19000 GCA_028565015.1 Pinguicula moranensis
AAAGGCATTTGCTAACAGGTATCCTCCATGCTCAAGTATTGAAGCCGAGGTAAAGGCTCTATTATTTGGAATACATCTCTGCCTGCCTCGTAGTTTCTTGAATCAGGAGATGGAAACAGACTGGACAATAGCATGATTCACCCATGGCGGATTAGGAAGTAAATCAGGCTGATCAGACAACATCTTCTGGGTTTTCACAATATAAGCATCAAACACTGCTACAGGGAAGCCAATAATGCCACGGATTCTTTGGAAAAATGGGGAGCTACTAATCAAGATACTATATTCATAATGTATGAAGACCTCCCTCCAGCAACATTCAACATTCTGCTCAAGGATCTCACAGCCACATATACACGGAAATCCAAGAACACTCCCTATGCTGCAGCTCAAGACTAGTAGGAGGATTCATGTGGGAATTACCCCTTTAAGCTACTGCTATTATAGTTACTATTTTTTGTAAAAGGGAGCATAGGCTGCCGTACTCTTTCCCTCTCTGGATTTACCTTCCCCAGGATTTGCCAAATAGTTGTTTTAAGGAGGTGGGGCTGTACTTGCGTCATCAATATCGTTTGGAAGAGCCAGGAGTTGGCTTCTACACAAGTGCATTGGCACTTATATGGATAAAATCCAAAAATTTGGGTAAAATAAATAAATAATAATCCATGTATTCTCTCTCCTCCTTGCTCTGATTAAAGAAACATTAAGGACTTACCGAATTGCTTTTCACCCTTACATGAAATTCTTTAAATTTTCCCAAACTCTCACATTTTTTATGCATTAGGTAGATTAACATATATCTTTAACATCCTTGTTCTCTTGCAGGTAGTACAATAATTCATCCCGCAAGGAAGGATTGAGGTTTAAACCGATTTGGACCAAGGTTTCGGGGAATTTCAACCATAAACGTACATTTGTATACGATGTTGGTCATATTTTGTGAGTCTCTTCTAAGTGTAAGATGTGACGCATCTATTTGGGTATGGTTTCGTCCTTGAGGGTGCCCAACAGGTAGGGTGTTGAGCACGCGATGTTTTGTTCCCTCCCAAGATGTCCTCATGTGTCTGAGTGGTCGTGGGAATCCAACAATTTTTGCCTTTGCTCTTCCCACTCTATGTTGTGTACGGAACTTAACGTGATGATGGTAGGTAAGATAGTGGCTTGGAATTAGTACAAGTTGGGTCTGCCGAGTATCGTGTTGTAGCAAAATGGTTCTTACACCAGTGTGAAGCGTACCTCCTATGTCGTTATTCTTACACGTTTTCTAGCACGATGAGCACCTCGATGGCTTCCACAGATTCAACCTTCGTAAAGACAAACCCCTTGAGCAGGGTGGCAACTGGTTCTAGTGATGTCTTTCCACCACCTATTTGGTCTAGGTCATCATATCATAGTATATTGATGGAGCTCCCTTACTCGACCAGGATTCTTCTCACATCAAACTTTCCTACACTGGTCATGATTACAAATGGGCCGTACTTGGCGAGGTCATTTGGTATTTCTCATTTTCCAAAGTGCACCTCGATAGTGGCTCGTGAAGACTTAAATGGTTTGGGTGGGCCAGGTTCTTCCCTAGTGGCCTTCTTCCATCTTCTTGCAAAGATTTGTCCCACAAATAACCTAGTGATCATGTTGATGCTGGCAAGATAATGTTTTTCCTTCCTTGCGGGTTTCACTTCCTTGAGGACAACGTTTCTTCAAGGTTTTCTCACTAGATCTAGTCCTCTACCGGGGTGGTAGGCGTGTCTTGCAGCTGGGGTATTGTCGTCATCTTAGGTTTTGTAGCAGGAAGAGCTTTTCAATGAATATGAGAGTAGAATAAAGACCAGTCGCCCACTTGGGACAACCCTAAAAAAAAACTACAGGATTTTAGGTGCCCACCATTTTCCTTGAGGCTGCCACCGAGGACCACCCAAGGCAGTGGATCAAAATTTTAGGTGGTCGTTATTTCTCTTTTGGTGCATGCCTGCTCCGTGGTTCTAACTTTTGGAATGGACTTTATGGGACAAAATTCCTATTTTGCCCCTCACTAAAACCCTACCTATATATATATATATATATATATATACTTACCATTTGAGTTTAAGGACATCTTTGATTCTATACATTAGTTCTCTATCAATAGTTACTCCTCCTTTGCGAGCTTCTCTTTCTAGGGTTTAGCACTCAATTCTCTTGAGAGTTATTGAAATTGGAGAAGAAGGTGGATTTCAACCCCGAGTAGGAATGATTGTGGGGAAGTTGGGGAGTCCTACCATAAAACAGACCCCCATAGTCTAGGAGGATGAGCCACTAATCGCATACTTGGGACTTCCGCCATCAGATGTATCCCTCTAGGTTTGCATGTTAAAGCACTGATCCATGACAAAGTATAGGCAAATGAAGATAGTTTGCCCATACAACCTTCCTCTTTATTTATTTCACCTAAAGTGAATTGTTTGAGTAGTTGGTTAATTGATTAGCCGATAATTGATAGTTAGACAATGAAACCAATCCAACCAACCTTTGCATGCTTTCATTTTACATTTGTACTTACATAAGCCATAAGATTGTCATTAGTCTAGGTCAAGTCACTCTCAGTTCATGTGAGATTGGATTCTGGATTTGCTCAACAGTTCTATACCAATCCATCCACTTGCGGGTTATTACTAGGGGTTGGGGAGCTAGAAACTATAACATATGTATGCATGCTTGTAGGATATCCAAAGGGAACTAGAGGAGGCATATTCTACAGTCACATGGATAACAAGATATTTGTACTAGCTACAAGTTTTGAACAAAATCCATTTTGAGAAATTCCTCTCGTGATGATTTTTCCTCCGATCAATAGTTCATCGTCCCCATTTTCCCGCCCAATCACCCCCATCGTCGGAGTAGTAGCTCCGGTCCACTAGTGATTGCATCTAGCCTCAACAATTACTCATAACGTGCCTGGGAAGACACGCCAACCGCTACCACAAGCCCCTCGCCCAACCAACCCACCCATCCCCCACCCCCGCTAAACAAGAAATGATTCACCCATGGATATTACCCTCACAACAAGCCAAACAGATGCATAGAGCAGCAATTAATGTCGATAAAATAGTAGTTCTGTCGCGTTTTAACTCTGCTCGTCTACACCCAACAACCACACACCCTGCCGAACCCACTTATACAGGCATACAAAATCTGAAATTGGTACAGGACTGACTAGTCCTAAAGTGACATTCATGGGGAAGGCACTGATGAATGCCGACTTGAAGAAAACCACCTTCTTCTTCACCAATTTTCCCAAAGACTGCAAAAAGGGACATACTCGAAAAACTTATTCAAGCGACAAGGGAAGATTCATGAGCTAAAAATCACTAGGAAACTTGGCAATAATGGCCTCCCCCTTGGATTTGCAGAGTTTGAGGAGGTGGATGATGTGGAAACGATCTTGCTCGAGCTTAATAACATCTGGATAGGATCCTATAGACTCCAAGCTAACTGCGCTAGGTCCAAAATCAGCAGCTATTCCTGGGAAATCGACCGTTGTCATGTGCAGTTAGACTACCCAGACTCATGCCCCAAATCCTGCAGTGACAATGACAACCACAATGATGAATTTACCGGCAGGCATGCTGGTTAAGTAACAAGCAACGAACACTTCTAACAGCACGGAGACTGTGAAGTTCCAACTCTACTACCCAAACATCAGAAAGAGGACAAGGTGATTGACCCAAGCCTGAAGTTCAGAGGAACTAAGTAGGACTCCACCTATCTGAGTCTCAACCGCATTTGCATACTAAAGGATAAGGACAGGTGGCATGACCTACAAATTGCCCTGAAGACTGCGGGGTACCTCAACCTTGTTGTGAGTCCTATGGGCGTAGGCATAGTTCTTATCTAGGAGGAGGAAGCCCTTGACCTTCAAAACTTACTATGCAATGATCGTGTATGGTTAGATAACTGGTTATTTGAAGTCTCTCCATGGACTGAGAACAAACCTACTAATCCACGTCTCTATTGGATTAAGGTATACAGGCTATCTAGGCTATCCATTGTACAAACCTATTATTATTATCAATAGAATTTAGCTTATAAAAATAAAGGTATACAGGCTATCCATTCATTTTTGGACAACGTCAATTCTGGAGGCAATTGGCTCCAAAGTTGGGATCTTTATTCATTTTGATGATTTCACTATCAAGATATTTAAAGGTTGCTCAATTGCTGGTCCAGGTAAATTTGGACTCTAAAGAAAACCAAAATATAATTGTTGAGGTTGATGAGATTAGGCCCCTCTTGCACATCGTGGAAGTAGGTGGAGGTAAGTTTAATGTTGACCTATGGCAAATGATGCTGGCAAATTGACTGATTCTGCTGAGTGTACTAGCCAGAGCACAGAACAATGCTCCCAAGATATATGTTCTGAAAGTGAGTATGTCCCCACCAAGAATCATAACTATGACACTGCCAAAACTTCACAAAGTAACTCTACTGCGCGGGAGACTGTCATGGAACACCCGAATCAGCCCATTAATTTTTCTGATATGATCCAAAGTGCTAATGTTGACCTAAACAATGTTGAGGACAACAATAAATTATCCTACACCGAAGCAGGACTCCTATAGAGACCATGGGTACCCACCAGACTAGATTGGTGGCCCACCTCAACCTCTGAATAGAAGTGGATGGGTGGTATTAATTGGGAAATGGTACCTGAATTTCAGGCGTTTGACATTGTGCAATAGGTGATGGCATTAGAGACCAATACTAGTGGTGCAACAAAAGTTGTTTGGAATGCCTGGAAAGTGATTGAGACCATGGTCACTACTACCTCAACGAACGCCACAGAGGATATGCAGATAATAGGACACATAGTGGAGACTACTTATAGTATGAAGGAGACCATACTGGGGATTTCCCATTGCTGGGCTTCAAACCATAGTAATCAGATGAACCCAAGTTTGCAACACCTTTAAGGAAAACTATGGCCAGTAGACCTAAAGGCGGTTGGCCAAAAACAGGAAGCCAAGTAAGAAAAAAGGTGGTCCCGGACAGAGCTACGAACCTAGCTAACCTTGATGAATGGATAGGCCAACTGGTAGCCCAGTCAACTCTCAGGACTTTTGAAGAACAACCAATCCCATCTCCAGAGACTACCCATGAGACAACAAACAAGGATCATCTTCGAGCAGAAGCTGATTCCATAATGGCAGTAGGATGTAAACTTGGTATATCCTACGACCTCATATACAAGAAACACGAGACCCATTGGTTGATTTAAACCACAACATCCATCGAGATACTGGGGTACTTGCTCCTGATTGTCCTACCAAGTCAGAAGAGGCAGTTTCCCTATGAAGCTAATCACATACAATCTTAGAGGCCGGGGAGGCCAAGGCTGAAGAAAGAGAGCGAAACAACTGATCTTGAACCAGAAAGCAATTTTTGTTAGCCTTCAGGAAACTAAAATGGACAGTGTAGATAAATGGCTATGTGCCTACTTGTGGTATGATACTGACTTTGACTAGATCTACAAAGGTTCTTTTGGCAAATCAGGAGGACTACTTTGCATATGTAACAAAAAAAAATTCAAAAGGATCAATATGATAGAGGGTGAAGGATTCCTAGGTGTTACTGGTAACTGGAATGGAGTAGGAATAATTTCCAACATGGCGGATGTTTATGGTCCAAGCGACCTACATACCAAGCATGAACTAGGCATTCACATGGGGAGGGGTTATGAGAAGTGGTGTCTCATGGGAGATTTTGATGCAGTTATGGATAAAAGAGAGAGGAAAGGCACAACACAACATTCTAATGAACAGAAGATCAACTTTTTTAGGGTTTTTGTCACAAATTTGTGTCTGTAGGATCTTCGAATAGAAGGAGGATTTTGAGAAGGCCTTTGAAACCCTAAATTTGGCATATCTGCATGGTGTGATGACCATGATGGATTTCCCTGTAAGATGGACATGGTGGATTAATGAATTATAGAGTCAACCTCCACCTCAATCCTCATTAACGGCAGTCCCACTAAAGAATTCTATCCCACGAGCGGTCTAAGAGAAGGTGATCCTCTATCACCTTTCTTGTTTCTACTTGCAGCAGAAGGTCTATCAGTCATGGTAAGCAAGGCTGCTGATTCCCACATTTTCAAAGGATTGGAAATTTGTAGAGATAAGGTGCATGTACCTCATCTTCAATTTGTAGATGACACGATATTTTTTTGATAGGCATCTCGAAACACAATCAAAACCTTCAAGGCTATTCTCCGTAACTTTGACATCAATTTCAACAAAAGCCAACTAATTGCGATTAACATTCCACGGTCAATCATGGAGGAAATGACTGCTTTCATGGATTGTCAAACATGTTCTATCCCCTTCAAATACCTTAGTCCAACTGATGGGATTAACATGCCATGGTCAATCATGGAGGAAATGACTGCTTTCATGGATTGTCAAACAGGTTCTATCCCCTTCAAATACCTTAGTTTATCAGTAGGGGCCAACCCAAAAAAGCTTTTGTGATGGAAACGTGTCATAGATAAGTTTAGCAAAACTCCAAACTCATGGGATCATAAGTACCTATCCACAAGAAGTAAACTAGTCCTGATAAACTTTGTTGCTAGCTGCTCTACCATCCCACTACTTTGCCTTCTTCAAGGCTCCCCCCTCCGTGATCAAGACGCTGACCACCCTGCAGAGATCTTTCCTTTGGGGCAATACCAATGAGAAGAGAAAGATGTATTGGAATTCCTGGAATAAGATATCCACATTAGTAGAAAGAGGAGGCCTGGAGGCACAAAATCTTAATGCTTTCAATAGAGCTATGATTGGAAAGTGGGGTGAGAAAATCCTAAATGGTGAACAAAATTTAGCTAATGAAATTGTCAGATCTAAACATGGGGTAGATGGTTTGATTTTTGTAGGCGACCTCAGGGAACTAAGAAAACCTGAGATAAAGGCTAGGAGACAGAGAGGGAGAAGATGTGGAAGAGCTTATGTCTCCACATGGTTGACTGATCTACAAGAAACACTCAGAACAAGCTGGTTCTGCCATACCTTAAAAATCAAACTAGGCTACGGTGAAGGTGTTAGATTCTGCATAGACAAATGAAATCAAAATGTCTCTTTGTCATCTAGATACACGTGGTTATTCAGAAATGCCCTCAAGAAGTATGTAAGTATATCTGACTCAGGCAGATGGATTTGGTTATGGAACTGAGGAAAAATTTGCATGATATTGAACTCCCTGAACTAACTAATTTATATGTTTTCTGCAGGATGCAATACACTTTTGAAGGTAGCACCTCTAGAATTTATACAGTCAAAGAACCCTATAAGCAGATCTCCACAGAAACACTAGCAGCCTTCTCAGCGAAGAAGCAGGGGGCCTTTAAAGCATATGGAATAGGTTTGTCCCAAAGAAAATAAACATACTAGCTTGGAAACAAATCCAGAATGCTCTGCCCACCAAGGCAAATTTGCAGAACAGACATGTCATCCGAAAAAGACAGAATATCAGCTGTAATTTTGGTTAGTTAACGACTTTTGATATATTTAAGAATTTTAAATCTAGACTGTAGTCATCAATCTTGATAACCATTCCTAATGCACCGCTTCTAAGTACCTGTGTTTTATGGAGCAGTCATCAATTTTGATTACCGTTCCTATTGCTGCTCCTATTTGTTCCATAATAGCCTTAGTCCAGTACCTAAGTGGAAGTCCATAGATCATAATCCACCTTTTATTAGGAACATAATTTTCCTCCTCAATACAAGGAAAGATGTTATCCAACCAATTCAAAAGCCACATACTGTCATTTGATATCAAGTTGTGCAAGTCCTTCTCATCTTCTTCCCATAATAATATCATAGACGAGTCAATAGGGATGACTATGACATTTAGGTAACCAACAGATTTTAACTCTAGTTGTAATTATTTCTAATCAATATCTTTATGCAAAATGCCCACATAGCTAGATTTTAGCCAGCAAGGTTTGGTTCCAGTAGAGATGATTAAGGGGGAACTACTTCCCGATTCTAAGACAATGAATGACCGTTCTCAGTCCTCATTTTTTCAGGCCCCTTAGTAGTAGAAGCACACATAACAGGGCAATGATACTTACTAGTTGATGCAATTGCCATATGAGTTTTAGATGCAATAGTCTGAGGGGCTGATGCCAGCTTTGTTTACAAGGGTAAGTAGGATTTCTGGACATACCTTTTCTCTGGGACTTTGGAATATCTTGCTACATTAGCTTGTAGACGGTATGAACCTATCCACACATTGTTTAGCTTGACAAGCGTTGATTCCACATTCAACGGATGTACAAAGTCAATGAAATCAAATGGAATGCCTTTCCAACCTAACTTTCTAACTATTTTCAAATTTTGCACCATTTCCTATCAGTTGAGAATCCTCAGTAGCTGATCAGCAGTACATTGCTTAGGATAGTTCGTAATGAAATGTGTGACTCTCAAGTTTTCAGCTGGTTTAGTGATCTCCCGGGGGATAATTATTGGCCCTAAACGCTCATGAATCGGAATAGGATTTTGAGCCAGGATTACGTCTCTGTAACATCTTTCCTGACTTCACAGTGATGGCATAAACATAGGCCTTTTTTAGGCCTTGATTTTGTCTCTTCTTAGCTTCTTCAGTTGGTGAGCTGGACGACTCCACATGGTATGAGTCATTGAGAGGGGCAAGAGGGAAGGTTATTCAGTGAAGTTTGACTCATCATCAGCCATGACATATTACTGGATATGGTATGAGGAGCGAAAGGAGGGGAAGGAAGGGTGACTCCCCGGGTGCGTGGTGCATCCCCGGGGAGAGGGGAGGGAAAGTTTGTGTAGATACTAAAAGGAGGCAAAAAGTGGAGCAGGGTTGAGGGTGGATAAGTGATCTGCATCCGACGGAGTTCCTGTTCATGCATGCGGGAGAATTTCTGGAGCTGGAGAATTTTTGGCATAACTTAGCTACCCATTGTTGTTTTGAATGTTTAGTAAGATTAAATGTCGTGGTTGTTTGGTTTTATCTCTTTTCATCATGAACTAACAATTGTTTGACGACCAATTGCTAATACCTACGCTTGTTCGAGATTCTAGAGATAAGAATTTAGCTAGATCACGGTAAAACCAACCTTGAGCTTTAAGAATACGAGATTCAAGAGATGAGGGTTCATGAGGACAATGTCGTTGTAAGTGGATTTCATGAGGTGAATGCCTCTCAATAGGTTGTGTGAGATTTGAGAGATGAGTGCGACCATGTTTGGGTGTGAGATTCGTGTGATGAGTACCTACATACATCATGAGATGAGCTAATTTCTAAAAAAGTTAATGTTTGCATGACGAAATGCAGTAGGCAACCAAGTTGTGAGACTAATATATAAACTGACAATTCATCCTTATATGCATGCGTATAGAGGTGAAGTCAATGTCCTATACCTCTATCTAAGAAGTTAATCCTTTAATTTATATTCGTTAAAATACTAAAAAATACAAAAAGATTTAATTAGTTTAATTTGTTTTCATGTCACATAAGTAAGTGTAGTATTAAACTGGACTGTTGTTTGTCCAAATTGCATGCAAACGAGCTATAGTTGATGCTTATGTTCTTCAATGCTTTTGGTTTGACACTCAACTTTATCACTTTATTACTTATTGCGACTTCTACACTTGCAACCATCGTTAATGCATAGTTACCAAATCAACAAAACGAGTTTTTAGCGTTGTTGCAGGGGATTGATAGTTCAGATAATATCAACACTTAGTGAGTTTGTAGCAAGATTGGACTCTTTCTTTTATTATTTTAGTTACTTTACTTTACTTTCATTTGTGTTTTATTGGTTGTAAATGAACCTTTTTGAAGGTGAAACTTCAAGCTTGTGAGATCCAGAAATTGTAAGAACTTTTCAAGTAAGAATGATAACTCAAATAGAGGTGGAAAGACAACAAGAAGATAGGGGAGATGTTGGTTAAAGAATACAGAGATAAAAGTTTTTGATACAATTCGTAGTTAAAGCTAGCAACCATCCAGTTACAGCAACATTGCTCGACATACAACAACTGTTCTACAGATGATCCAAATTCACACGTGAGAGCATTTTTTGAATTATGTGATACGTTGAAGTACTATGGAGTGACTCAAGAAGCCATCCGGCTCATACTTTTTCCAGTTTCACTAAGAGATAGAGCACGGAGATGGCTTCAATCGTTACCATCAGATTCGATCCGCACATGGGATGACTTGAGAAAAAAGTTCTTGATACAATTCTTTCGACCATCCATGACTACGAGGATTTTGAGTGAAATCACCTCATTCAGACAGGGAAATTCAGAAACACTATATAAATCATGGGAGAGATTGAAGGATTTACTGAGAAGCTGCCATAATCATGGGCTATCTCACTTGAGGCAAGTTCAAGCATTTTATAATGGACTAGAAAGTACCACAAGGAGAGAAATAGATGTTGCAGCAAATGACACATTTATAAAGAAATTGAACAATGAGGCCTATGCCTTGCTAGAAGCAATGGCTCAAAATTGCTATAGGTGGACACATGAGAGAGACAGACAAAAGAAAATAGGTTGGAAATATGAGGTTGATAAGGTGGATGCGTTGGCAACAATCGTGCATGCCATGGACACACAGATAGAGAACTGGATATCCCAAAGCACAACGGCCAAAACTGTTATGATGGTGCAACAACCATCATGTGAGATTTGTGAAGGAGGACACCCCTCTGATTTTTGCCAGGAAAAGACTTCATTGGATAATGTTCATATGGAACAACTCAATTACATTGGCAACCAACAGAAGTATCCTAACAACTACGAGAGAAACAAATCCGGACTATTATCATGAGTGGAGGGGTGTAGTTTATGAGTCGGGACTTGTAGATACTAACGGGGCTCCTATGCAAGTTTAAAAGGCATGATTTGTGCATGGTCTGATAGGTCTATAATGCAGCAAGGGAGGTGACAAAAATCACAGGGCTATGATGTTATAAGGTACACAGGCTAAGCTTTGTTAACTACTACAGTAAACACACATGCAGACAGTTGACGGCCTGCATAGATGAAGGTTAGAAGATCAATGCTGCAATACCCTCCAAGTCTTTGCTTAAAGGAATATTTCAGTAATCTCTTCGACCTTGACGCTATAAGGTATACAGGCAGAGCTGGGTCTTTAGCAAGGTAATGACTCCTATAGTCATTATATGGCAACCTGTATAACTTAGAGTCAAGTGATCAATTTTGCTCACGTACTACGCATTTCTTTTTCCATTACTCTATGATGAAACCATGTACCACGTTATTAGTACTTTTCGGTATCTTTTTTTTTGTTGGTTATGTTTTTCTTCTATAATTCTTACCCGTGGTAAGAAAGTTGTACATAATTTTTATCATTAATGAATTTTTGGCTTATCAAAAATAAACTTCGAGACAAACAATAACAAGCATGTTATCAACCTCACATCACAGAACCCTCAACAATTCCAATGCCAGGGACAAAATCCTATATACCACAGTCCTCATAGCGAATAAATGTTGAACAGTTGGCTGCAGCTACAAAGAATAATTTAGACCTGATAGGATAGTTGGCTATTGCTTCAAGTGCCTTCATGCACTAGCCCAGATCAAGCTGTAAGGATCAGGCAGTGGCCATAAGGAGTTTAGAGTGCCAAGTTGTCCAACTAGCTACGCAGCTAATTGAGGGAGTCATCACGTTGAGGAGTGGAAAGAAAGTGGAAGAAGGCCCAAAACATGTCCCTGCCCTAAGGAAGAAAGCTGAACAAAAGCAGGAGGAGCTATTTCTTCAACAAGAAGCTGACCATAGTATATGGATCCCTTTTCCACAGAGACTGAAGTAGGACAAATTGGATAAGCAGTTCCAAAAATTTCTCGAAGTATTCAATAAACTTTACATCAACATTCATTTTGCAGAGGCTTTAGAGCAGATGCCTTGTTATGTTGAATTCATGAAAGATATTTTGTCCAACAAGTGCAAGTTCGAGTATTATGAAACCGTGGCTCTTACAGAAGAATATAGTGCCATTTTACAAACGAAATTTCCCATCTAAACTGAAAGATTCAGGGAGTTATACTATTCCGTTTCTATTGGCAATTCCAATTTTGATAGAGCTTTATGTGATTTAGGGACCAACATTAACTTAATGCATTTGTCTATTTTTCAAAAGCATGGCATTTGAGAAGCTCAACCCACAATGATATCTCTACATTTGGCGGATAGATCTATCAAACATCCTAGACATATTTATTGAGGAAATGCTAATCAAGGTTTGTTTGTTAAGGAAAATTTCATATATATAATATAAGTTAATTACATAAATGGACAACAATGAAAAATCGAAAAAATACAGGCCATAGACTAGATATATCCTCAATACTAGTCCTACTAGGATGAATTCAGTGGTTGATTCTTTGATCATGAAACTGTATATCCTTCTCCTCCTTCGTGCCCTCCAGTATAGTTAAGGGTGATCTGGTATATGTCTCCCCTAGCCTCATAGAATAACACAAAGCATCTCTGCATTCAGTTCCTTGCCATCATCCGTTCTTCACCAAAACAGGTTGTCATTATTATCAACTTATCAATATCATTTTATAGAAATATTAGTACATAGTTCCTTCCTGTTTGATGAGCTATCCCTGTAATGTCTAGAGGGTATAACCAGTTCGGCAAAGATATTACAGTTCACTTTCAAGACAACAACCCAGCCTCCTTCACCTACAAGTCCATGATTCTCCTTGTCCTCGTTGCTGGTTAGAGGCTATACATAGGAGAATTGTCCTTAGTGCTTTCTGGAAAGCTGAGTGGCCCCTTTGTGGCAGATACTCTCACCTTTCAGATTAAAAGAAAATGTTGAGGTTCTTGCTTGTAGCATGCTCCAGAACAGGTGTTGTAGTATTCTGTCTGACCATGAGCCTTCTAGTTGCTTTATCAAGGTTTCAGGATCGAATTGAGCTTCATGGGGGTTATCTGCAAAACCAGGCGAATCTGATCGTCAGAGCTGCCCAATATGGATGGTGGTTGCTGTAATGTACACTGAGTCTGACATCCAGCCTCTGCCCGGCATCCATTGGGGCCAGATCAAGTGCATCAGTGGGGTATATCATGAATAAGGCATGGGATGAAAACAGTGGGATATGCCATGAATAATGCAGTACCATCAGCAGCAGTCATTGTTGCTGCTCTGCTCCCTTTGGCTCAAAGACCATCAGTCTAAAGCACCAATCTGATTTTCCTGAGAAACACACCAAAACCCATTTCTATATAGTCCAGAGCCTTTCTCTCCTGTGATTCTGTTGGCAATATTTCGAGGGTCGCAAAAATCCCTTATCCAAAGAACCTACCTGTACCTGTACCACCATGAAGTAAGGAGATAAAACAATATAATAGATAATCCACCTCGCAGTATATATCACATACCCTCCATAGCCCACCACCTGACAGGGATACAATCAAGTTTCCTGAGGTCTAGCTTTAAGGTTTAGAGCACCAAAGAAGCAATTTACCTGAAGAGCTAAGAGTGCTCTAATTACCTCAATCTCAATCTGCCACCTGGTGTTGCATTAGTTTGCGCCCTAGAGCACCTGAATTTGACTGAAATCCCACTATCTGCTCCTCATCCATCTTCACCTGATAGGACAACAAGAACTTTAGAAATACAGTTAAATGCAACAATGAGAAAGCAAACTTCCTTGTATGAACGTGTAGGACATGGCCTAAGTATGCGCCAAGAGTTACGCCTCTCTTCAATTAGTAAATCTCCCCATACATAGTAATGGCTGGCTAAGCGTGTCATACATCGATTATAAGAATCCCGCTCTTCTTTCCCTATGCTAGGACCACGTAGTCCTTTGAATTTTATGCTGCATCTCCATAGGATTTACATCTTGCCCACCGAAATGTACCTTATTCCTCATTTCCAGAGGGTCTACATAAATGCCAACCAAAGGGATACCATATTTCAGAATTGGTACATCCCTGTGCCTCTGTTTTGAATTCCTGAAGAGATGGTACTGCGGACCTGTTCATTACCATCCCTGCCGCCCCCGATGTTAGCCAGATCTATAGTCTGAACCATACTTCTTTGTTGATCTCGCAATCATGAAACAGGTGATCAGTTGTCTTCTGCTCCGTTCTACACAATGTACAATTGACCTCCTGATCATCTGGTATGACCTGCCTGCCTTGCAGGTTAACGTTAGTAGGAATAGCATTTTGGATGAGTTTCCACCCAGAGATACACACTTCTTCGGAGCATATATGTTCCACACCAATTTAGTGAGCTTCATCTACTGCTTGCTTAATACAGGTCTCCAGATTCTGATATAATGTGATAAGCCTCCTTGCTGCTATACAATCCAGTTGAACTGTTCCCAAAGCAGTACTTATCTATGCTATTGGGGATTGGTTTCTCCTGTCCCTTATAAATTCCTCCAAATCTCTGAGATATGGCAGTTTTGACACTCTCAATGGCCTTCTACAGTTCTACCTCCATTTACATTTTAATCTCCTTCCCAAAAACCAAATTTTGCAACACTGATTCGTTTATTCCCCATCACTTGAAATAATCGTGGGTACTTGCTTGCCAGCAATGTGCTCTGTTGCCACCTATGAGGCCATAAGCAGATTCCTACCCCATTTCCCAAGATTACTCTGTAATTATGAGCAAACCATGTGGCATTCATCATCTCTTGCACTTGGATAAGCATGACTCCTATTTCTCCTTCCATTTGTCAATGTTTGTGTATTATGTGTTCTAATTTGTTGAAGTTCACCCACTTGAATCATCCCATCTTCCCCATATTTGGACCTTAGAACCGTTGCAGCCAGGGATCTTTCTCTATTAATCAATCTATCTCCCCATTTACCGAACATTGCATCATTAAAATCTATCAGATTCCTCACTCCCGGTCCCCCCTTTTCCACTGATGTTGTGATCTTCTTCCACGAACTCCAGTAGATTCTCCTTATTTCAGTTGAGCTCCCCTAGAAAAAGTCCCTATGAATTGATGTCAGTTTCTTAATAACAATGGCAAGGGCATTAATGAAGGAGAAGAAGTGGTAGGGCAAAGCTTAGAGTACAAAATTTAACAAAGTGAGTTTTCCTGCCACAGAGAGATGCCTCTGTTCCCATCTTGTTAGTGTCCTACTAAACTTATCCACTACTCGTTGCCAAGTAGCCATATTATTCAATTTTGATCCAACAGGCTGTCCCAAATACTTAAATGGAATACTTCCTATCTGACAACTCAGAAATGCTGCCATTTCCTCAACTGTTGAGTCAAGGGTGTTGATGCCTATCAACTTTATCTTGTTTTGATAGTGCTCCAGTTAGCTTGGCCAAACAGAATAGTATCATCCACAAACTGTAAATAGGACACCTCTATCTTATCTCTCCCTACAACCAGTCCACTCATCAGATTTTGCTCAACTGCCTGCTTGATCATTACTGACAAGTCTTCCACCGCAAGTAGGAATAGGAAGGGTGAAAGGGGGTCCCCTTGCCTCAGTCCTCTAGTTGGATAAAATTCAGATTTGGGGCTTCCGTTTATAAGGATTGAAGTTAATGCAGACTAGAGCAGTTCCTTCATCCACCAATACCAGCAACTAAAGAAGGTCATTCTGTTCATGACATCCATCAGGTAGGTCCAATTCGCAGTATCATAGGCCTTCTCAAAGTCCACCTTTAGGATGATAACTTTCCTCTTAAGCTTTCTCATTCCATCCACTAATTCATTAGCAATCATAACACTTTCCAAAAGTCTCCTCCCTTTGACAAATGCTATCTAGGTCTCTGAAATCAGATTTGCCATGACCTTGCTAATCCTGTTAGCTAACACCTTGGATATTACTTTGGCATTGTCCCTATTAATGTAATAGTCTGAAATCCTGCACTACCAATGGAGTATCAGTTTTTGCAACTGAAGTTATATGTGTTGCATTACTGCTCCTGGCTAATCTCCCATTTCTATAAAACTCTCTCATCAACTGCCCAATATCATACAGCATAATGTGCTGGACGTGCTTTATTAACTTAAAATTGAACCCATCTGGTCAAGGTCTCTTATTGTTGCCAGCCTTCTGAAGATCACATTAAAAACTCGAGGTTTTCTGTCCATGGTTTCAGTAAACCTCTAAGCAAAGTGGTTCAAGAAGCACTTCTTCACCAAGACTGGTTCATCAATCCATGATGGTCCATCCCACACCCCATGTATAGTACTTCTCCTCTTATTATTATTCACTAGCTTGTGGAAATATGCACTGTTTTCATCACCGAATTTCAGTCATTGAACCCTTGATCTCTGGAATGCATCACTGTCCAACTGCTTAGTAACATTATCCATCTTATCCCTGAGAGAAAACATAGACTTTTCTTCATTTTCACACATAGGCTCCTCTTCCCTCTCAACTGCCAGCTCCCTTTTTTCAAGTGTTTAGTAGTACCTTGCGTTCACCCACCAAATCCCTGATAGCTGTTATGTTCCACACTCTAATCCCTTCTCTAACATCTTTAACTTGTCCTTAATCCTCTTGCTGGCATACCCATAATTCCCTACACTGTTCCATGAATGTTCAACAATTAGATTGTACTCCTTATCTTACAGCCATTTGTCTAATACCCTTAGGGGTTTGGGGCCCCAATCATGCACCTTTGAACTCAAGGTTATAGGACAATGATAAGAACCTTCTTTGTCCATACCAATCTCCTTCCACTCAAGGTTCTGGCTAAGCCATACATTATTCACCAAGAATCTATCCAATCGACTCATAGCCTTCAGGGACTTCAGATACCATGTATATCTCCTACGGTCCATCTTTAGGTCCTGCAACCCCATAGATGTAACAAACTCCCTAAACTCACTTGTTTCTTGTTCATAACTATGTTGTGGATTGCCATTGCTTTCTCGGATGTCCAGCACAGCATTGAAATCACCCATCAGGCACACTTTTCCTGTGATCTATTACCCACTATGTCACACAAATTAGACCACTGCCTATTTTTATTCTTTAATGATAGCAGCATTTGTGCTCAAGACAACAATGCATGAACTACTGCTATTCTTCTAACAATTTGCAGTGTTTAAGCTTCAATCATTGCAGCCTTGTGCGATCCATGGATTCAGAACAAAAGACCACATTACCTACTTTTCAAGGATGCTACAATCAGATCATCATGGAAACTCACAAAGGAGATCAAATGCAATCTCAACAAACTACTCATGCTTATACTCCAATGGGCTGCAAGGTCTAAATTTTGTTGATCTTGATGATTTCATCCTGCTGCTACTCATGTTCAGGCCTTAAATCATCCCAAAACTTCATGAAGAATCTGATTTTGTGTAGGCAGAAGAAATAAACGCAGCAAAACATCAAGATCACCAAGAAGAGCCAAGGGGCAGAAGCTAATTTTCTGTCATTTTCAAGGAGTTACCATGACTGTTTCAGAATAATTGAACCTGTTCTACTGAAAGCCAAGTACCAACACACATCTAAGGTACCTACGGAAGCTCTGAAGCATCCATACCAGCAGCCCAGAAGTCTAAAAATGATGCAAGAAGTGAAGCACTTGTCTTGTTCCAAATCTGGCAGATTTTCCAATTCTGTCCAGATTTGGAAAGTCTAATGAGATTAAGAGTTGTTCACGAGTTAGATCCCTCCCTATGCACGAGCTGAGGTGTATTTTAAGGGTGAATAAGTTGAGGCAAAAATCCAGGAAGAGATAGGAAAAAAAATTGGCAGAAAATCAATCCAAGAAAAAATGCAAGATACGTAAGGAATTTTCCTTAAAAATAGGGATTTACTTTCCTCCTTCCCCACGGATCTAAACTTATTCTTTGGGGGCAAATCCTTATATAGGAGGAGACTACTACAAGTTGACGGGAGACACGAAGGGGCTGAAGAGGTGTTCATCAGAGAATTCGATCAAAAACAACACTTTGACTCTGCACTACTTAGTGCAACTAGTTTCTGTAACCAATGTTTTCCTTTTTAGAATATGTTGAATTCTTATGTTACGAGTAGCTAAATTATGTACATTCTTCTGTTGATCTGCATGTCCAGAGATTTCCTAAACGAATTGGTGAGGTGTAGGTCCAAAAACTAGATATTGGTATTGATTTTAAGTTTGTTGATACACTTGTGCATGTTTCTGTTTTTGTTGTTTTAGACTGGCCATCTAAATTAATAGGAATTGAACCAACAATTAATAGGAACTTAGATATGCGTTTAGTTCATCTAAGCCTTAACTGATAGCAGCTTCTTCAATCAAAGAAGGCGGTTAGTCTGTTTCTTTGAAGCAGTAACAAGAAAATCATATGTGTAGAGGTAGGGGATTCGGTTAGAGCTCTTAGAATCATACACTTAATGAAGTTTCATTGGTCCTAATTCGGCTCTGATTATTGAGTGAGTGTGTTAACTACCTTGTTAAGGAGTTAGGACTGCAAGAATAGGATTAGTGACTTAAAAACCACACATTAAGTATCATTAAAAACAAAGGAAAGCATCTATCATCCAGTTTGTTTGATGGCATGTTCTCATGGATTAATGATCAGTAGAAGTTTGCTTTATCCCTATAGTTTCATCTAGACTTCATTTGTGATATTTTATGTTACTTTTGGTATTTGTTTGCAACCATTTCCCTCCCTTTAAATTAAAGTTAAAACAACAACAAAAACCAGTACTACACTGGAAAGCACACACACATCCTTTCTCTTTGGATTTGACCCTGTACTTGCTACTTGATATTTATTAGCTTGTGTGTTAGGATTCAGGAATAACTTGACCTAGTTTTCCATCTACGACACTGTGAAGAATAGCCATCAAGCTGGCACCGATGCCGGGGAAAGGCAATTGTGTTCTATGCAATCTTGGTTTAGTTTATGTTTTGAGTACATTTACTTACTGTTTTTTGTGATTTTTTTCTCTTGTGGCTGGTTGTCTTATGCGCAGCCAGTTACCTACTAATAGTTTTCCCTTTGTTAGTGAGCCAGAAA
>JAOWBN010134953.1:0-19000 GCA_028565015.1 Pinguicula moranensis
CCCCACTTTCCCAGTAGAGAGGCATTGAAAGAGGCAAGACACCTGACCCCTAGACCACCGCTCAGTACCGATGTTTTGATTTTTTTCCAAGCTAGCATACACATTTTTTTCCTGTCCGAAGAGCTGCCCCAGAAGAAATTTCGTTGAATAGCAGTTAACTCTTTGATGATGCTTTTAGGAGCTTTGTAGCATGAGAAATAATGTGCTGGAAGGGCTTCAAGAACTGAATTAAGGAGGGTAAGTTTCCCTCCAGATGACAACTGTTTGTGTTCCCATTTTGAAAGAGCCTTGCTGAACTTTTCAATTACCAGCTGCCAGGAATTTTTCTTTCTCATATTGGCTCCTATTGGGAGCCCCAGATATGCGAAAGGGATTTTTGCAGTGTGATAATTTAAATAGGCAGCCATCTCATCCAAGGTGGAAATAGGCACATTGACTCCGATGAGCTTGCTTTTCCCAAAATTTATTCAAAACCAATTCAAAGTTGAGGAGTATTGCCTTGAAAGCTATTACAGACTTCCACTCAACTTCCCCAAAAACAATAGTGTCATCTGCGTATTGAAGATGAGATTCTCTACCAATGCTCAATCCAGAAAATATATTCAGGTTGGTGGCTTTTCTGATCATGGCAGCTAAGCCCTTAGCCGCTAGTAGGAAAAGTACAGGAGATAACGGATCTCCCTGTCTAATTCCACATGAGGGATAAAACTCTTGTGTAGGGCTGCCATTCACCAGAATTGAAGTAGAAACAGAGTCCAAAATACCACGTATCCACCATTGCCAACAAGAAGGAAAATACACTAGGTTCAAGATTTGTAACAAATAACCCCAATTGATTGTTTCGAAAGCTTTCTCGAAGTCGACCTTGAAAATAAGAACCTTCTTCTTCAACTTCTTGACCTCATCAATTTCTCATTTGCTACTACCACACTGCCTATGAGTTTCCTCCCTTGGATAAAAGCAGTTTGAGAGTTACTGATTAGCATTGCCATTACCTTGTGTAATCTGTTAGCTAGGACTTTGGAGATGATCTTTGGCATACATCCACTTAGAGAAATGGGCCTGAAGTCCTTGACTTGCAGAGGATTGGGATTCTTAGCGAGCAAGGAGATATGAGAGGAATTGCTGCCTCTAGCTAATCTGCCATTTCTATAAAATTCCAGAAACAGTTGTATAATATCTGGTTTGAGAATGTGAAGGAAGTGCTTGATGAATTTGAAATTTAGGCCCTATTTTGCACAGACCTTATTCTACTTCTTCTACTTCTTCTTCTACTACTTGTTCTTATTTTTAGAAGAATAGGTGTTTTGCGCAAGTACTTAAAAGATAATTATTTAAAATTCTATTTTAATTATATATTATCAAAATTAACCATTTATTACCAAAATAACCTTCATTAAAAAAAGGCCCCGGCCGAGCCATCTAGGAGGGTTCGGAATTTTTCGGACCCGCCATGCCGCATGGTCGCGTTTTCGCGACCGGGCATGGCCCGTAGAAGATGGGCAGCCCGCCGTGCCGGGTCCGGTTCGGGTAATATTAGCACGAAATTTATTTTAAAGTTTGAAAAAATTACAAATATGTCATTCTAATTTTTAAGAAGGAAGAAAAGCATTTAACCCCTGTTTTGCGCAACCTTCTTAAAATTATAATTGGCTTATAAGCACCTTTTTTCAAAAACATAACTCCTCAATTTTTTGAAAAGAGGTACTTATAAGCCAATTATAAGCATAAGAAGGCTGCACAAAACACCCTCTTATTGAGGTGCTTATTTTTTTAGAAGGTTTACCTTCTTAAAATAGTAAAAGGTTGGCTGCGCAAAACACTTATTTTCTGAAAAAAGGTGCTTATAAGCCAATTATAATTTTAAAAAACCTTCGCAAAACAGGCTCTTAATCCATCCGGGCCAGGACTTTTTTGACCCCCACATTCAGATATAGCTGCTAGAATCTCTGTTTCTGAGAAAGGAAGCTGTAGGAAACTCTTGTGTATCAAATCCAGTGGTCTTAGAACAAGATTAAATCTAGGTCTGATAGCTAACTTCTCGGTGAATCTGTCCTTGAAGTGCCTGAAAAAACAATCTTTGATAAGGGATGGATCATCTAACCAGTTGAGACCATCGTAGATTCCATTGATTCGGTTCACTGATCTGCCAGCTTTCAAAAAGTTATGGAAAAAGGCCGTGTTTTCATCACCCTTCTGGAGCTACTGCATCCTTGATTTTTGAAACACTACACTGTGTGTTTTCCTAGAAATTGACTCGAAACTGTTCTGAAGTTCAGCCAAATGAAACTGGTCTATGTTGGCTGTAGAATCAGATTCTGCTGATAGTTCAATAGCCTTGATGCTTTCTGATATCAATTGCCTCTCCGCTAAGAAATCTCTAGGAGCAGAAAGGTTCCAGCCTCGGATCTTCTCTCTTAACAACTTTATTTTCTTCATCAGAATAAAACTCCAGTATCCCTCAATATTGGTATTAGACCAAAACTGTTGAACCATGCCAATATATCCCTTATCCATCAACCAATCATCTAGCACTTTGAACGGAATTTGTCCCCAATTGGTAAGCTTGGTAGATAGGCTCACTTGACAATGATCTGAGCCTATCTTGTCCAAAGCAGTCTGCAACCAGGAGCTGCCAGTATCCAACCATTTATTATTAACTAGAAACCGATCTAGGTGGCTCATGGCTTGGCAAGATTTAAATGACCATGTGAATTTTCTTCTTTCCAGTCTTAAGTCATGCAGGTTCAAATCATGTATGAAGGCATTAAAGAGGGGAACTTCCTGCACAAAGTTGTGAGAAGCTATTCCCTTTCTCTCTTCTAGATCTAGGACCGCATTAAAGTCACCAAAAATGCAGCATCTGTCATCCTTGAGGGGTATCAAACACTCAGTAAGAGACTTCCATTGAGATTGCTTACTTGACAGTTCACCCGGACCATAGACATTTAATATATGAGACAAGGAAGTGTCACCTTCCCAATGCCCATAAATTCCCAGAAAACCATCACCACCCATCATGGAAATTCTGTGGAATTTGCTCTTATTCCATAGACAGGGGATTCCTCCGGCAGCACCATCAGAACCAGAATAGCACCAGTCGAAATCACTGTCAAACCACAAATAAGAATAGAGGTCTTTGTCGATTACAGTTAACTTTGTTTCTTGAAGACCAATAAAATCAGCTTTCTCCTTTCTTATCAACTGCTTAACCTGGTATTTTCTCTCCAAACTTCCTAGGCCCCTGACATTGAGGGTTATGATTTTCATGAAGACAGTGTGATCTTTGCCCCACTGGGAATAGTGGATGACTTAGGATGATGTAGCTGTGACACCTCCTGATATGCTTTAGACATTTCCTGTAATCTAGCATGAAAATCAGCCTGATGAGCACCATATAATATGCCAATTATGGAGCCAATTGCCATGATTCTATCCATTTCCTTACTGAGCAAGGGATATAATATGTAATTACGTTCAGGTGGAGGTGGCAGAGGAGGGCTGACCGAGGAGTTAGCTCCCAATCTTTTTAACCACTCATCGAGAGTGCTCAGATTTTCTTCTCTTACAGGATCCTCCAGCTTCCTAGTTTGGCTTCTGGTTTTAGGCCTGCCCTTGCTGATAACTGGTTTAGCCTTCCTAGGCTTTTTGTAACTGCCAGGGATAATTATGCCAGCTGAATTATGCAATAATGGAGGGAAATCCTCCATAATTGCTGAGTTTTCAGTCAACTTACCACCAGAAGTAATAGGTGATACTGGAGCTTGTGGAGCTTCCATAAGTGATGGAGAAAACAGAATGTCAGCAGAACTGAAAGAGCTATTAATCACCTGATCCTGCACGCTCGCAACAGTCTGGGTACCCTTAGTTGCTGAGTCAGAAGAGCTTGGTGCTTCAAGCACTAGATCATGCTCAGTGGTTACTATAACCTGATCTTGCGCCACTACAATCATTCCAACTTCCTTGCTCAACTTAGATCCGTCTTCAGATACTGGATCCTTACCAAGTCCATCAGGCTCCCACATCTCTGAGTTTAGCACTCCAGGCTTTGGCTCTGGCATTGTTTGCTGAATTGAGTTTATCGTTTCTGCCTCCGGGGCTATCATCCCAGTATGATGGGGAGGCCACCAATCTAATTTATATGGGCTCCATGGCTGTGTGCCTCTTTCCGGAGACTGATAAACCTTTCCACTACTTTGAGGTAGATCAGTTTCATGTTCTGTAGCAAGGGACTCACGATGCACCAGATTACCTACTTCCTTCTCAACACCACTACTCTCAATATAATCATTTGATAAACGTGCAGAGCATGACGAGTCTGTGTCTGAAGACATCACCATTTCATCATACCATGCCGGATCAGCCTTGATATATTCCACTACTTGTAGAGTGAAGGAGACTCCATTAATGTTTACCTGCAATAATGGATCAATCTTAGCCCCCAAAGAAACCTGTACTGTGATTTTTGATGCTTCTAGATCCAGTTTAGCCAGAGTGTTGTCTTCAATACCTATGAGAGTACCAATCTTGTTGCCAATATCAGTGATATTAGCTATAGTCCACGCTTGCAGAGGCAATCCATATATACGCAGTTTACAAGCTCTACTGCCTTGGGGTAGTTGAGGCGACCAAGGAGATATGTCAGTAATCCATTTTTCCAGCCACTCTTTATCCTTGCCAATTAGGTTGCCCAGATCGAGAGGTTAATCTTCCCACAACAGAACTCTTCCTAGCCCCAAAGGACTGACCATTATGTTTAAATAACCTGCAGATTTTAGAACTCTCTGAAAGACTCGACAACCATTGAGTTGTTTTAGAGTAGCCTGAAAACTTCTACTTAGCCAAGAAATAGACTCCACGTTAGCAGTGAGACAGAGTTCCACTAGGTCTGGATCCCTGACATGAGAGGGGCCAGCCTTTTGGGTTTGCACCGTAGGGACAATAGCCTGCTTCAGAGGGACTGTATAGCTAGATTGGTTGGCTTTGCTAACTATGGATGCGTTCTTAGGAAATCTGGCAAAGTTTGCTTGGAGACAGTAGGATCCCAACCATGTATTATTTATCTTGTATAACAAGAGATCCATATCCTCCACTTCTGTGAAGTCCACACAAACCGAAGACCCCTATTACTGAGCTTGTGCGCAATCGATAGATTCTTAATCGATCCCTGGTGCTTAAGTACACTGTATAATCTATTTTTCTCACATCCTTTCGGAAAGTTGGTAAGGAAGAAGTTGCGTGCAGACGGACGTTGCCCCTAACCCAACCTCCTTTGGGGAATAACTTTCTGTCCCAACCTATCGAAAACTGATCTCGGATTATGGGAAGAGAGGTGACTTTGAGGCAACTGCTGTGCGAACATAGGTGCTTTACCTGCCTTGATAGCCGCCCTCTTCATCATTCTGACCTGATGCAGAGGTATATTCCAAGCAGACATAGTTGAGAAGAAAACCTAGAACGATCGAGGAGGAAACTGACTAATGTTGAGGGTTTGCTGCATGCTGTATGTGGATGGGAAACAGGCCTTCCCGGGCGCGAAAAGCATCCCTGTGAAGAGGGAAGACTGGAGGTTAGCTCTATGCAGTGACTGAGATGATGAGGGCGGAGACTGACGGAGAAGGAGGCAGAGAAGGAGCGAACATATTATTCATGGCTGGGGACGGTACGGAGAAAGAGGCGGAGAGAATGATCGAACTTAAATATTAAGTTAATTAATTTGTACGATTTAATCAAATTTTAATCATCAATAAAATATTGTTTAGGGTTTCACACTTTCTCTCCTTCGATCGTGTTCGTTCAAACACTTTCTCTACGTACATGGAGATTGTGAGTTCCTGTAGCCTCTTCCTCCATCGTCCCCGTCGCCGTGGCTTTCTTGTGTTGATTCTAAGCTTCTCCGTCATTCTACACTCCCCTCCCCGGGGCAGCCTTACGCGCCTGTGGAGTACCTTCCTTTTCCCTTTTCTCTTTTCTGCCTCCATCTTCCTCCTCTGTTTTCCATACATTCTTGAGCAGATATGAACCCTTGGTTGTTTCCATCTCGTCAGCTAAAACTCATGCGGCGAGCTGCCATAAAAGCTGGCAAGGCAACTCAGCCTCTGCAGGACTCCTTCTACCAGAACCCCCGTCCCCTTCACGAAAGATTGGGTTCTAAAGTCACACAACCAGCTGAATCTTTGTCTCAGCTGGGGCTGACTCGATTCTACCTCACCAATTTCCCTAAGGGGTGTGATGTTGAACGCCTGTGTAGTGCATTGAAGCACAAAGGTAACATCCAGGGGCTCCCTATTGCACGTAAACTTAACAAGAGAGGTCTTTCATTTGGTTTTATAGACTTTACCAATGTGTAAGACATGGATCTATTGTTGTTCAGGCTGAACAATACGTGTTTGGGTTCCTATCGCCTACAAGCAAACCGGGCTAGGTACCCTAAGGGATTGATTCCTAACAAGGTAGTGCGGTCCAGAACTTCTTTGACAACTTTAAAAGAGCCTCTGGTGCCATTGAATTCGAAACTTGCATCGGCATCCTCGTCTAAGGCTGATCCTCAACCTTCTGTCCCTAAGCCTCTGATGTGTTATCACTGTTAGCGTCGGTATATGCTAACTCGTGGCTAGATTGCAGTTTTGTGGCCACCCAGATCCAGAATCATAACTGGCATAACCTACAGAGAGGCCTAAGGGCAGCTAGTTATCTGCCAGTTATGGTTAGCCCATTTATGAGACAATTCTATTGTGGGATGATGATGCTCTAGATATGTGCAACTTGCTGAACAATGGCAAGGATTGGCTTTCTACTTAGGTTAAGGATATCCTTCCATGGTCTCCCAGGGATCCACTCAATAACCGAACATGTTGGGTAAAAGTTTTAGGACTACCCCTTCAAGCGTGGACTCAGCAAAATTTGTCTGCTATAGGAAATAAGATAGGATCCTTAATTACCATTGCAAACATCACTCTTTCAAAACAGAATCTAGAAGCAGCTTACCTTGTGCTTCGGATTCCCCTTGGTACTAAAGTTGAACAACGTTTGCAGTTGTTAGTGGATGGTACTGGCTATACCCTGCACATAATTGAAATTGTGCAAACTGATCCATCATGGCAGGGTGAATTGATAGCCACCTCTGAGACTGACTCTATGTCTTCAGCTGAGCAGTCACTTGATGCTTCAGAGGGCATCATGGATCCTATTATGAACAAAGGAACCCCATCTGACCAACTAGAGTTAGTAACTGCGTGTCAACCTCATTTCAAGGAAGGTTATGATCATATTATGACTAAGTACTCTCAAGGTTCATATGGTACAGGGAGGTTGTCTGTCCATCAGTGGAAGCCATCTAAGATCAGCTGGTGGCCGCCATCACTGTCTGTTCATAACTCTCAAGGTTCTCCTAATCTCAATTCTATATCATTCCTGCATGGTCAGCCAGCACAAGCAATCTCACTTAGTGACACAGATCTGTCTAAGCCTCCATAAGGGCAATGTCATGTACCTTCTTTTACAAACAGGAAAATGGCGACAATCTCTCCCTCTAAGGTTGCTCAGAGTGACGCTGGCGTAGTGAAAGAGGAAGGTGTATCTCCTTTACTTTGTGAGGTTGTGTTGAACTTTTCTGGTATGGCTACTCTACCGTTGACTGCTTCTTATCAGGGTGTATCAGACCCCTTTGTGGAGGCAATCTGTGACAATTTGTTGACTGATGTTCCAATCACTTGTGACGACTTCCCTCCCATCTCCCATGTCTCCAGTCCTGCTATCATTAAACCCCACAGAGTAGGTAGGCCTAGACTCAGCAGTTGTAGGCCTAAAAACTGTAGCCAGACCAGGAAAGATGATGATCCTACATGGGCAAAGAACCTAGCCATCCTGGAGGAATGGTTAGGAAAGCTGTCTGCACAGGCCTCTGTTAGTCCTCCTCTATCCTTAGCTACAAAGCCTCTGCCTGATCCGTTAAGGAACAACAATGTGGATTCAATTATGGCAATGGGATCATAACTTGGTGTGGTTTATGGTTCCAATCATGGTGAATTTTTTAGACTGCTGGAGGACATTTCTCTAAGCAACCTCAAGGTTACTGGTACATCCTATTCCCCTAGTAGGGCTAAGAACATCTCGTGCTTATGAAGCTTATAACCTATAATGTTCGTGGTTTAGGTGGTCACGAGAGGAAATGGGAGGTGAAGCAGTTAATTATGAAGGAAAAGGTTGATTTTATTAGTCTCCAAGAAACAAAGCTCATCAAAATTGACACGAAGATTTGTGAACATCTATGGTTTGATTCGGAGTTTGATTGGTGTTACTCTGGGTCATCTGGCTCATCTGGAGGGCTTCTATGTTTATGGAATAAGAAGAAGTTTTCCAGAACATCACTATTTTCTGGAGAAGGTTTTCTGAGTGTTTCAGGCCATTAGGGAAAGGAATCTGCATTGTCCCATATGGCCAATGTCTATGGACCAGGGTACTTGACTAAGAAACAAGCTCAGTGGGACCTTTTATCTGATGCACTGCTCCCTCTTATGGTAGAAAAATGCATGGTGATGGGGGATTTTAATGCGGTATTGGATCTGTATGAAAGAAAATGAGTGGCTGCTCAGAATTTTGTTCAGGAGGTGGCCCTCTTCAATTCATTTATCAACAATGTGGGGTTGCATAATTTGTCTATGGAACGCATGAGGTTCACCTGGTACTTTAAATCCTTGAAGGCTATGAGTAGATTAGATAAATTTCTTGTCAACACCAAATGGTTAGAAGCTGGGGGAACATGCTCTCAGTATGGACTCGACAAAGTTGGATCTGATCATTGTCCAGTGTGTTTGTCCTCTAATCATTTTAACTAGGGCCCAACCCTCTAAAAGTTTGGGATAGCTATTTTTTGGACAAACGTTACACAGATATGGTTGCTGAAGTTTGGGGAAATACTGTTGTACATGGCTACAAGAGCTACCAAAGCATGAGAAAGATTAAGATTCTGAGAGAGCACATTAGATTATGGAACAATTCCACCCCGAGGGACTGGTCTGGACAAAGGAAATAATTACTCCCAAGTATCAAAGTGATGGAACTTGCAACTGAGGCAGACAACTCTTCCACTGATCTGTTGTTACTAAATCAAATGCAGGACAAACTGGATAGAGTTACAAGGCAACTTAACAGTTCTATCTATCAAAAATCTCAAATCCAGTGGCTGCAGTTGGGGGATGAGAACTCAGCTTTCTTCCACAATACCCTAAGAAGATCTAGACTTTCCAACAGAATCAATGGCATCTTCGATGGCCAAACATGGAGTGAAAATAAAGGAGTGCTTTTTTTATCCATTTCAGGGAAAGATTCACAGAGAAACTGCACTCTAGGCCATCTCTTGCAATCTGTCTAAGATCTCTTGATCAGATCAGCAAGAGGCTGCATCAGCAGCCTTTCTTTGAGGCTGAAGTTCTGGCGGTCATAATCAATTGTGGAAGTCAGAAAAGTTTGGGGCCTAATGGTCTTAACTTCAAGTTCATTAAGCACTTTTTGCCAGTCTTGATGAATGATATAATGCAGCTTATGCAGGAATTCTACAGACATGGGAAACTGTGTAAGGGCAGTAATGCCTCTCACATTACTTTGATTGCCAAATTATTTAATCCCTTGTATGTGAAGGACTATAGACCTATCAGCCTCATTGGTACCATGTCGAAGGTCATAGCTAAAACACTGGCAAACAGAATCAAGTAGGTCATGGGGAATCTGATCAGTACAACTCAATATGCATTCATCAAAGGGACAAGACTTCTAGACAGTGTGGTAGTAGCTAATGAGGTCATAGATGAAGTTAGGAAGCTGAAAAAGAAAGCCCTCATCTTTAATGTTGATTTTGAGAAGGCTTTCGGTACAATTAAGTGGAGCTATTTGCTATAGATCATGTATGATATGAATTTTCCTCCTTGCTAGTCTTGGTGGATAAAGGGCCTCCATGAATCTGCCTCCACTTCCATTTTAATTAATGGAAGTCCCACCAATGAATTCTATCCCTCTTGTGGAATTAGACAAGGAGATCCCCTCTCTCCATTCCTCTTTTTACTTGCTGCAAGGGGTTTGTCAGCCATGATCAACAAGGCCATTGAGCTTAGTTTTTGTCAGGTCTAAGAATTGGCAGAGGTAAGGTGCTTATTTCTCACTTGCAGTTTGCGGATGACACTATTCTCCTTGGTCAAGTAGAGTGGAGGTCTATGCAGGCATTCAAGGCTATTTTGCTTAATTTTGAACTGATCTCAGGTTTGAAAATCAACTTTGCTAAAAGCAAGCTGATAGGAGTTAATGTAAAAGCTGATCTCTTAAGTGACATGGCTGCTTACCTTAACTGTCGACCTGCTCAAATACCATTTAGGTACTTAGGACTACCTATGGGGGATCGGATCAGACAATGTAACACTTGGCAGCCCATGCTAGATAAATTTCAGAATGCCTTAACATCCTGGGAGCACAAGGACATGTCATATGGTGGGAAGTTAGTCCCCTTAAATGTTGTGCTTGCAGCTTTACCATCCCACTTCTTCTCCTATTTTAAGGTCCCTAAGAACATCATCAAGCAGCTGTTATCCGTGCAGAGAAGCTTTTTTGGGGGTAATGCATGTTAGAGGAAAAAACTGTGCTTAACTGCTTGGAAGAAGATCACAGCGATAGTGGCTAATGAGGGGCTGGGAGCCCGCTGTCTGTCAGTTTTCATCATAGCTATGATAAGTAAATGGGGTCTCCAAATCCTTAATGATGAACCATATGCAGCAACTGAGATCCTGAGGTCTAAATATGGTTGGAATCCACCTCTAATAATAGCTGGTTTTAGAGCTTTGACTCCATCACCTATGAGCAACCCTGCAGTTGGTAGACCAAGAGGTTCTGGCTATGTTTCTGAGTGGTGGCTTAATCTGATAGAAGTCTTAAACAATAGGTGGTTCTCAGACAACATCAAACTGCAGTTAGGAAATGGGTAAAGGATCAGACTAGGGACAGACAAATGGCTAGATAACACTACTCTCGCAGTGAGTTTTCCTAGACTGTTCAGGAATGAAACCTGTAAAGATATTTGTGTGGCTGAAGCTGGTCACTAATCTGATGGTGTGTGGATGTGGTGTTGGAGATGGAGAAGACAGCTCCGCAGTTCTGAAGCCTCTGATTTCATTGCTTTAACTGCTAGATTGCATAATATATCTCCTTAGTTGCATGCCAGAGACAAATACTTATTCAGTGGCAATAATGATGAGAATTATTTTGTTAGCCAAGCATATAGACTTATCACCCTATATACTCATCAGTTTTTTTCAGATTCACACATCACACTAACCAAGCTCACTTGGTCCAGCTTGGCACCAAAAAACGTTTGTATTTTTGCATGGTTTTTTATATCAAAATGCATTGCCTACTAAGTCTTCTCTGCAGGTGAGACATATTATACCAATAGGCCAGCTAATTACATGTTCTCTATGCAATGCTGAGGATGAAACCATATCTCATCTTTTCACAAGTTGTTCCATCATGCGCAAAATGTGGGATGGATTAGTGACATGATTAGTTCCAGCAGTTTTCCCCGGGGGTTTCTACCCCGCCTTTCTTGAAAGAGTATTCAGCAGCAGCTCCACCGGGTCTTTTAATTCCAGCATAGAACTCTATTGGGTTATCGTTGATTTGGTCCCTTTGGAAAGCTAGAAATAGTGCCCAGTTAATGTGTGCAGTCCCCCATATCCATGAACTAATTCATGGCATTAAACTGCAAGCCTGGTCTTGGATTAAAGCTAAGAAGCAACCAAAGTTTTTCCCTTATAGCTTTTCAGACAGGTTATTACATCCTCTGGCTTGTCTAGCTCCTAATTCTTAAATGTACTCTTGATCTGTCTTACTTGGTTCTCTTCATTATGGTACATGTTAGGTACTGAAGGGTGCTCCCTGGTACAGAACCGCAAAGCCTTTATGAAGTGTTTTATACTTCTTTGTTGAGCTGCCTTACTATGTTGTTACTTCAATCTGGTACAGGTTAGGTATTGGAAGGGTATATACACGACAAGGTGTTTCAGGCTAGTGAGTTCATAGAGCATTCCTTCTTGCTCTACCCATTCTTATAGTTCCATGCAACCTTTAAGACGCATCCTCAGAGCTTGGTACCAATAAGTGTGATGGACCAAGATTTAAGATGGCTCCTTCACTTCAGGATCTAAGCTGGCTTGAAGCTGAAGCGGACCATAACCATATCAGACTCTACTGAAATAACTGGACAATGGTGGCTTCCAGGACTTACAGGAACCGCTGAAGGCACTATTCCCTCTTGTATCTAGATCTACAAATGAATACGAGGATAGGTCTAGACAGCAAATGGATAGCTAGTAGCTCTGCTCATGCATAGAAATGTTCAACCTGCTGCATTGTCAGATCAAGACATAGGTGTTACTGCTGTAATGTAGGAGAATTGATGCCATTGTTGGGCTGTCTCAATAACTACCCACTATAAGTCCACAAAGGGGCTGACCAAAATCAAGTGAACAACGGAGGCAAAGCTCTTAGACTAGCTACAATGCACGATGGTCTGTTGCAGGGTAGCATACAAGTCCAAGACATATCTTGCTGATCAGATCCTCAATGTACACTAGATGCTAGTTGATGGCTATGTTCTTGTGACGGATTGGTTCTGAAATACAAGTTTGATCGGATTACAACCTATCATTTTATTACAGAGATAGCTCACCGAACCTAATCAAGCTGTGTACCAATATCCTCGAAAAGGTGAATCGATAAGTCCACAGTCAGGACATTAGGTCGGTGAAGAACGGATGACGGCGATGGTCTGAATGCTGAGCTGCTTTGTGATCTACTATGACGCTAGGGGAGCCGTGTACCAGATCACCCTTAGCTATACATGATAGGGAGTATGAGATGATGACTTGGATCTTAGTCTCCAAAATGAATAGGTGCATACCTTTCGGCTGAGCTAGAGTACCAATCTTCTTTGTAAATTCTGTACATATTTTATAAATGAATTTGGCTTAACCAATAAATAAATAAATATATATAATATTGTTTTGTTTTATTTAAATTCATTCAAATTTACAATTCATTTTGATTTAATTTTAATTTTTAATATAATTAATTATTAATATAATTTAATTAAAGTTTGAGTATTTATATATTTTAATTTTTAATATAAATTAATTAATTTTTGTTGTAAATATAATTTAACTAAACATTGGTTATTAATCTAATCTTTTTAGATGGGTTGTGGGGGTGGTGACCCCCTTGTCCCGGCCCATCGTCCGCCCACCCCACCTCGTCTTGATCACTTTGCCCCTAGCGACTCACGGTGACATATCTAGCTTTCCCAATGAACATATTTTTAAAAAGAATGGTAAAATGTGGCAATTGTTTATTTTTGCCTAAAATTGAATAAAATTATCATACGTCAATAACTTCAGGATTTCAAAAAAGTATGAAAAATTTCCTGGAGTGATTAATGAATTTGCATCTAATTAAATTAAATTTGAAATATTAATATAATATATTTTAATTTTTTTAAGACAGGGTTGTATATATGATATAAAAGTATGTACAATGATGAAATAAACAAGAAGGAAAGAAAAACTAATGCGAAAAAAAGACTAGCCTGATACTAGATGCCTCGGAACCACTGTTTGTATAAGACTAAAGTCAGTGTTTGATTCTTGATCATGACCTATATGTAACCTTCCCTTCTAGTATATCATCCAGTATAACTGAGGGTGATCGGTACATGGCTCCCCTAACATCATGAATGCACAAGCATCTCCGCATTTAGTTCATCGCCATCATACGCTTTTCACCAAATCTGGTTATCATGACTATCAACTTTGCGGAGGCCACCGGTGTTTAGAATGGTGGAGGGTGCAGAATATTCGCCTCATATTCTTCAGGTGTAGAAATAGTCATTGCCATAACGGCTATGGCCGGACTTACACTCACCGTGACGGTCGTATACTCCTCGTGTAGGTAAAAAGAAAATCGAAAAAAATATATTTTAATTTTATATACTTAATTAAAATTTTTAATTAAACATTGAATATTAACATATTTAATTTTTATTTGAATTATTAATATAATTAAGTTTAAATTACTAATATTTTTAACATAAAGTTTAATTAGTACTATAATATAATTTAGTTTTATTTGAATTATTAAAATATTTTAATAAATTTGTATTATTAAGATATTTAACTTATGCTATGATTTAATTAAATTATTAAAATTTTTGTAAGCCAAATTTCATTTATAAAAAGAATATTCACAAGGAAAGATACAGAATAAAAGTTAAAAGTACAATCCCAAGACTATAGATCCTATGAACAGTGAATCTGTAGGGATTAAATTAGTGATTGGAACCTAGCTCATGCACTGTATAACCTGCCTTTCCATCATATCCTTTGGTATATAGTTAAAGGTGATCAGATATATGGCTCCCCTAACGTGATGAATGCATAGGCATCTCCGCGTTAAGTTCATTGCCATCATCTGGTCTTCACCAAACAGATTATCATTACTATCAACTTATCGATACCCTTTTTTATAGGAATATCGGTGCATAGCTTCTTCCTGTTTAGTGAGCTATCCCTGTAATTTCTAGAGGATATAATCGGTCGAGCAAAGTTAGAACAGTTCACTTGCAGAGAAACAACCAACCTCTTACTCCTACACACCCACGGACCCTTTTTGTCTTACTAGGCTGGGATTATGTGAGCTTTAGCATGGAGATCCTTGTAAGGCCTTTGAGTATAAATTTGAGATGTATTGTCTTTGCGTAAAGATCCTTGAAAGTCGCTTCGGTCATCACACTTGGGTGTGAACAATTGCTACATCTTTCTTTCTCCATTAAGTATTTGTTTGAAGCTGGAGGTAGGCTTTTAGCCACATCACTGTAGGTGTTTGATCACCAATAAGTGAAATATGTGCAAAATGGAATATGCTTCTGCGTCATCCATCCGAGTAAGGCGAGTAGAAAATGCATATCACAATCAGGCAACCTGAATTATTTCACCAGGCCGTGACAAAGCTGAGTGGTCCAGTACAATTGAGACTTGCTTCTTCTCATTGAGTTTATAACCAATTGGTACAAAAATCCCTATGCCAAGTGTAGACTACTACTGCGTCCTCCATCACAGTAAAGGAGGATTAAGGTTGGCGAGCTGGAGTTCATATCACAATCGGGCAGCCATAGAGGAAACATATGTGTAGACTTGCTCCATACACACTGTTGAAAATGCAGTACACATGTATAATAGGTGTATTCTCTCAAAAGTACCTAACCTGTACCAAATTGAAAAAACAGTGAAGTTATATGTTCAAAATTTGTTGTCCAGTTGCAAGAAGAGAGGGACTCCGTGCTGTCGATGTTGGATGATGCTGATTATCTCTTCTAGCAGTCCCTACCCTGTACCTCAAAGTAGATAAGAAAAACAGTAGGAATGTCTCAGGAACTACTAACTACAATCTAGTAATCCAGTGAGCAATCAACTCTCTTGCTTAGTTAGAGCAGTGGTTTCATAATTAAAAATTTAAGCATACCAAGGGTTGTAACAACCAGTCATTGAAGCTATAAGGAAATGGAGCATTTCTGTTGGCCTTCACCCATAACCAGGAACTCCTTTGTATTTAATGTACAAGCATATAATTGTTAGGCATACCAGAGGATAAATGTGCCCTGTTTCTTGCCTTCCAAATAGCCCACATAAGTGAGATCCATATAGTGTTCCACGCATGTGCATTGACACCAGGAAAAATAGAGTCAGCGTGCTCCTGCATGTTAAGAGTTAGTATTCCACTGGCTGCTGAAGATGGTGAATTTAGTGGTAGCCTAGCAGCAGTTTCCTATCGGAGATAGATTGCAGTGGAACAGTTAATGAATAAATGTTTATATGTCTCATCTTCGTCACGGCAGATTGGACATACAACTTCCTGGGTGGGAGGAATTACTCCTCTCCTCCGTAGAGTGTCCTTAGTTAGCACAGCTTGTTGCATTAACTTCCATGTGAAAATACACACTTTTTTTGGGGCATAGCTGTTCCATATCAGTTCATGGCCGACAATCCTTAAGCAACGAGTAGGAAAAGAAGGTGGGAAAGTGGATCACCCTGCCTGATTCTGTATGAAGGATAAAACTCTTGTGTAGGGCTTCCATTGACAAGAACTTATGTGGAGGCAGACTCTAGTATTCCGCGGATCCACCATTGCCAGCAGTTTGGCAGGTTCATGAGCTTTAGGATCTGCAACAAATACTCCCAATTAATTGTGTCAAATGCCTTCTCAAAATCAACCTTGAAGATGATGGCTCTCCTCTTAAGTTTCTTGACCTCATCAATTATCTCATTGGCCACCATTACGTTGTCAGTAAGTTTTCTTCCTTGGATGAAAGCAATTTTTGAGTTGCTGACCAACACTGCCATAACTCTTCGTAGCCTATTAGCCAGCACTTTTGAGATGATCTTTGGCATGCAACCACCTAAAGAGATGGGGTAGTAATCCTTAACATGGAGAGGATTATCAGTTTTGGCCATCAGGGATATATGAGAGGCATTGATACCCTTTGCTAGCTTGCCGTATTTGTAAAATTCCAAGAGGAGCTGCAAGATGTCTGGTTTAAGAACTTGGATGAAGTGTTTAATAAAACTGAAATTAAGTCCATCGGGGACCGGACTTTTTTTACTTTCACATTCTGCAATAGGTGCTAGAACTTCAAATTCAGAGAAAGGGACTACAATAAATCTTTCTGTATTTAATCTTGAGGGCTTAGGCTGAGACTAAATCTTGGTCTGATGACATACTTCTCTGTAAATATGTCCCTGAAGTGTGTAAAGAAACAATTTTTGATTTGGAAAGGATCCTCTAGCCAAGTGCTGCCCTCCCAGATACTAGTAATCCTATTCTTGAATCTGCCGGTCATCCAAATTTTTATGGAAAAGGCTGTGTTTTCATCCCCCTGTTTGAGCCGCTGCAACCTGGATTTTTCATACATTATACTGTGTATTTTTATCGACATGATATCAAGTTTAGAGTGATGATTAGCCATCTTCCTTAGATCCAAACTGCTTGTCTCATGAGCTTCAGCAGCTAGTTCAAGTGTTTGATATTATGCAGGATAGTTTGCTTATCCTGCGACAGATTTCTAGGGTTAGACTTGTTCCATTTGTGGATCTCCTCCCTTAGCAACTGGATTTTCTTCATAATTATATAACTCAGTACGCTCTCAATGTGAATATCAGTCCAAGTCTGTGTCACCAACCCATTAAATTCCTTATCCAGTAACCAATCGTCTAGGACCTTAAGGGGGATAGAACCCTTGTTGAAACACTTCGATGATAGACTCACTGGCCAGTGATCTGAAACAATTTTATCCAGGGCGCTCTGCTGCCAAGTGATCTCAGTAGCTAACCATTGGTTGTTTACCAGAAACCTATCTAAGCGGCTCATAGCTTGACAGTTTTTCAATGACCAAGTGTATTTTCTACAATCCAGTTTCTAATCATTGAGCTCCAGCTTCTGTATGAAGGAGTTAAATAGTGAAACCTCCTGCGTAAAGTTATGTGCTGCCACTCCCTTCCTCTCCTCTAGCGCCAAGATTGCGTTGAAGTCACCAAAAATGCAACATTTATCAACCTTTAGAGGCATCAAGTAGTCAACTAAAGACTGCCATTGTGACTGTTTCCTTGATAAATCACCAGGACCATATACGTTCACCACATGAGTCAGTGAGATGTCCCCATCCCATAAACCTATGATCCCCAGAAAACCTTCTGCACCAGCCATGGATACTCTTTTGAATTTACCCTTATTCCACAAACAAAGAAGCCCTCCAGATGATCCATCCAATCCAGAGTAGCACCAATCATAATCGTTGTCAAACCATAAGTATGTACACAGTTTCATATCAATGACTACTAATTTAGTTTCTTGGAGACCAATAAAATCAGGCATCTCCTTCCATATCAACTGCTTGACTTGATACTTTCTTTCAGAACTCCCTACCCCCCAAGCATTAAAGGTTATAATTTTCATGACAACCCTGGGTCCCATTGGGAGGGTTAGATGAACCTTTTTTTTATGCTTGGATACCTCCTGGTAGGCTCAGGACATTTCCTGCAGTCTAGAGTGGAAATCAGCCTGATGATCCCCATAAAGAATGCCAAGTTTAGAACCAATGGCCATGATTATGTCCACCTCCTTACTATGCAATGGATTTAGTCTGTAGTGACGTTGAGGGGGCAATGGCAGAGGGGGGCTAACAGAAGAGTTAGCACCTAGTTGATTAAGCCAGTCCTCCAGAACAGCTAGATTTTTAGCTCTGATAGGATCTTCTTCCTTCCTAGTTTGGCTCCTGGTTTTAGGACGCCTGTTGTGCATAGATTTAGCAACCCTAGGCTTATTAGAGCAAAAATGAATTATAACTCCAGCTGAATTGTGAAGTGGGGAAGGGAATTCATCAGTGGTCCCTGGGATCTCCTTCTGCCTTCCTTCCACTATAACTAGAGATAAGGGTACTTGGACAGATTCACTCAGAGTAGGAGAACTCGGAGCAGCCAATATAGAAATAGTAGCAGGCCTAACTGGGGTTATACAGTTTTCAACTTCCTTAGCTACCAATGCGCCATCCATAATTACTAGATCCTTACGTTGATCCTTAGGATCAGAAATGGGATGCTCTACCATGTTAGGAAACTCCTCTGACGTACCCGACAACTGAGAAGAAACCAATGTTTCTTCCTCCAAGGCCTTTTGTTTTGCTAAAGTTGGAGTCCACCACTCAATCTTTGATTGCACCCAGAGTTGGGAACCAACTGCCTGCCCCAGATTGTCCTTAGTTGTGGTATAGGTACATTATGTATAAGAGCAAGTGACTCTTGTGTATTAATATTGCAAGCATCCTTGGAAGCCACCTTATTGTAAGGATCAATAGCTCCGATTTCTAAAATTTCCGGAAACGTTCAAATCCGGAACCACTTGAAATCGAGCCAAA
>JAOWBN010135171.1:0-18992 GCA_028565015.1 Pinguicula moranensis
CTGTTTAGTGAAGTTGTTGGAAATTAATACATCAAATGACGCAATTCATGTTGGGTCGCAACGGAAACGACCACTTTGTATAATTATAAGGGCAAAGCCGCGGACATCTGACCTCCCAGACACCAACTTAGTTGGTAATATACTGGGTACATTGTGAGTTGTGAGTGAGACTTCAGATTAAGGGAATTCTACGGCGCCACGAACGACCCCATTTTTTCGGAGATAATAATAAGAAAGCGATTATTCTTCGTATTTCCACTTATTTTCCTTTATTTTTTTCACACTTTATCAGCTGCCGAGCTACTAACACGAGGTAAAATTAGTCAATTAGTGTAATAATGTCTAATATTTCTGAACTTGAGCTTGTTGCTCTTGACATCATCGAAAAGAATTACTCTTTATGAATTCTTGATATGAAAATTCATCTAGATGATATGGGTCTTGAAAGCATCATAAAAAATGCAAATATAGCATCTCAACAAGATAAAGAGAAAGATATGATATTTATTTATCATCATATTGATGAGGAGCTCAAATTAGAATATCTAACTATAAAAAAATCCTGCAAATCTTTGGAAAAATCTCAAAGAGGGGTATGAACACCATAAAACAATAATACGTCCAAATGCCCATTATAATTGATTGCATTTATGACTACAAGATTTTAAATTTGTATGCGAGTACAATTCAGCCATGTTTAAGATTAGTTCTCAACTGAAATTATGTGTTGAAAAGGTTACCAATGAGGACATGTTAGGGAAAATATTCTCTACTTTTCACATCACTAATATACTCCTACAGCAGAAATACCGTGAAAATGGTTTTAAGAAGTACTATGAATTAATTTCATTCCTTATTGTGGTTGAACAAAATAACGAGTTGCTTATGAAAAATCATCAAATACGTTCCAATGGTTCTGCTCCATTCCCGAAAGTGAATATGAATGCATTTAACCAAGGCCCCGTCGTGGTCGTGGACGAGGATGTGGAAATTGGAAAATTCATCATTACTCTCGTCGCAATAATTTCAAGGATACAAATAACCACCAAAAGGACTAGAAGTGGGAGAAAAAAATGAAAATTTTTCAAGATGATAAGAAAGAATCTCATAGCAACAAGAATGCAAAAAATATTAGTCATCGATGTGGGATGAACAACCATTGGTTCTATATATGCCAAACTCCAAAGCAACTTGTAGATATTTATCAAAATTCAATAAAAGTTAAAGGGAATAATGTAGAGACAAACTTTGTTTCAAAATTCAATGCCAAATGTAGAAATGAACATTGTTCAACATGATTTTCTCAATGATAAATTTGATGTAATACATTTAAATGTTATTGATTTTCTTATCTGCCTTGATCCTGTGAATAGTGGTAAATATATCAAAGTTTCTTTATATTTCATTTAATTCTAGCGTTGCACTTATCATGTAATAATTACTTTATTATAGGTAATGAAATATTTTTTTTATTATTTCTTTTTTTACTTATTTATTGAAGATAAATATGGATAAATCAAATGAGGAAGATGCGTGTCTCGCGGACAGTGCAACAATACACAGTATACTCAACAATAAATAGTATTTTATTTTTCTAACTACAACAGAAGCATATGTTAATACAGTATTTAGTGGCGCAAAATTAACTGAAGGCACTGAAAGAGTACAAATTATACTATCACAAGGGACAAAGCTTATAATTGATGAAGTTTAATTGTCATCTATGTTTCGGTGAAATTTATTAAGCTTTAAAGATATTCGCCAAAATGGATATCATATTGAGACAATGAGCAAAAGGGATGAAGAATATTTATGCATTAATCAATTACTTTGGGTAAGAAATCAATATTAGAAAGATTACCCATAATATGTTCTAAATTGTATTACACAACAATAAGAATAGTTGAAACTTATACTATTGATAGTCTAAAGACTACTAACACTTTTAAAGTATGGCATAACCAGTTGGGTCATCCCTAATTATTTATGATGCAAAAAATTACAGAAAATTCATGTGGTCATTCAATAAAAAAATAGAAGATTTTTTAACCCAATGAATTTTTACGTGTTGTTTACTCTTAAGGGATGACTATAAGGTTTGCATTAAATAAAGTTGAGTGTAAGAAAGCTACATTTCTGAAAAGAATTTAGGGAGATATATGGACATATACACCCACAATGCAGACTATCTAGATATTTTATGGTTCTTATTGATGCATCAACTAAATGGTTGCATGTATGATTATTATCTACGCTCAATTTAGCCCTCGCAAGATTACTTGCACAAATAAATTGTTTGCAAGCTCATTTCCCTGATTTTCAAATAAAGAAATTTCACCTAGATAATGCTAGTAAACATCTTGTTGCACATGTTGATACACAAAATAGTTTGGCTAAATCATTCATTAAGCGTTTTCAACTTATTGCAAGGTCAATGCTCATGCATTTTAAACTCTCCGTATATACTTGGGTACATACAATTTTACATGCAATAGCACTTATTCGTATGAGGCCACCAAATAATAATAAATCCCCCCAATACAAATGGTTTATAGTCAAGAACCAAATATTTTTCATTTAAGAATATTGGGATGTGCGGTATTTGTACCAATTGCTTCTACAACGGACAAAGCTGGGTCCTCAAAGGAGGATGTGAATATATATTGGATAAAAATTTTTCTCTATAATTAAATATTTAAAATCATCAACAAGAGATTCATTTACAATAAGATTTGCTGATTGTCATTTTGATGAATCAATTTTTTCAACATTCGGAGGAAAATAAACATCTGGAAAAGAAAATATCGTGGCATGCACCTTCACCATCATATTTTGATATTTGTCCTAGTCAATGTGAACTTAAAGTTCACAAAATTATTCATTTCCCACATGTAGCAAATCAATTGTTAGATACATTTATCGACCTAAATAAGGTAACAAAATCTCATATACAAGCTACAAATGCTCCAGCTAGAATTAATGTCCAAGAAGGATAAATTTCTACCGCAAATGAATCTAAATCAAGCATGAAGCGTGAAAGACCAATCGGTTCTAAAGATAAAATTCCAAAAAAGGAAAAGATCAAATAAAGAGGACGGTCGAAAAGAAGAAATTAAATGTCTAACAGAGACCCGTAATACTTCAGAAGAGATAAACAACATAAATGAAAAAATTCAGGTACCTAAAAATGAGAAGATCTCCATAAATATGTCGTAATGGGAAAAAAGATGAAATCGAAATGAAACAAACGTCGATGATATTTATGTTATAATATAGTATGCGATATAATAAAAAAGAACGAGAATATTGAACCTACATCTATAGAGGAATGTAGGCTCATACATAATTGGCCAAAATGGAAAGAATCAATTACTTTAGAACTCAGTTCTTTAAAAAAACATAAAATATTTTGGATTAGTAGTCCCTATATTAAAAGATATAAAATAAGTGGGATATAAATGAGTATTTGTGTGAAAAAGAATGAGAAAAATAAAGTCCGGAGATAGAAAACACGACTTGTCGCACAAGATTTTACCCAACGATCAGACATTGATATAAAGAGACTTATTCTTCTATGATGGATTCAATCACATTTTGTTATTTGATAAGTCTAACAATTCGTGAAAAGTTTGAGATGCGACTAATGGATATAATAACAACCTATTATATGCTTTACTAGAAAATGATATATATATATATATATATGAAAATCTCTAAAGGGTTTAAAGTGTCTGAAGCACATTGTTCTAATTTTTGAGAGATTTAATCGATTAAAATAAATAAATCTTTATATAGACTGAAATAGTACAGACGTATGTAGTTTAATCATTTTAGCGCATACATATTAAAAGTTGGCCACAAAAATGATCCTATATGCACATTTATTTTATAAAAAGATTTGGATCGGAACTTGTCATCGTTGCTATCTACGTAGATCACATAAATATCATTGGAACTTCTAAAGAGTTATCAAAAACAATACTTGTTTGAAGAAAGAATTTGAAATGAAAAGACATTGAAAAAATAAAATTGTGTTTATGTCTTCAAATTGAGCATTGAACAGAAAGAATTTTTGTAAATCAATCTAATTATTTAGAAAAGTGCTCAAAAGATTTTATTTGGATAAATCACATCCATAGAGTACACCAATGGTGATAAGATCATTTGATAATGAAAAATGATCCATTCCACACTCATGAAGACAGTGAAGAACTTTTTGATCATGATGTACCACATCTTAGTGCAAATATATCTTGCTAATAACACAGTCTGCTATATCATTTGCAGTAAATTTACCAACAAGATATAATTCTTCTCCAACTAGAAGACACTGGAATGGAATCAAATACATTTTTCGGTATCTTCGAGCAACAATGGATATGGTTTTATTTACCCAAAATTAATTGGTTATATTGATGTTGGATATTTATCAGATCCACACAAAGTTAGTCTCAAACAGATTATATGTTTACTTGTGGAGGTATAACTATTTCATGGCTTTCTGTTAAACAAACATTAATCGTTACCTACTCCAACTATGCAAAAATCTTGGCAATTCATGAAGTTAGTCATTAATGCATTTGGTTGAGAACCATAACCCAACATATTCGTGGAATGTGTAGCTTGAAGACTAAGAAGGACACTTCAACTATTCTCTATGACGATAATATTGTTTGCATTGCTTAGTTGAAACAAAGTTTTATTAAAGGGGATATAACAAAACATATATCACCCAAATTTTTCTATACACACCTTCAAGAAAAAAGATGATATCAATATGCAGCAAGTTCGATTAAGTGATAATCTGACAGATTTATTCACCAAAGCACTACTTACTGCAACTTTTGAAAAGTTAGTCAACAGGATAAGAATGAGGAAACTCAAGAATGTATACAAGAGGAGTTGATAAAATCATTTACTCTTTTCCTTCACTATGATTTTTTCTAGCATGATTTTTTCCTACTAATATTTTTAATGAGACAGAGATGTTTAAGGGGAGTATTACGGATGAATATCAAAATGGGCATTACGTTGTGTAACACAGGAGACACCCTTGAGATGAGGTGTCCCATCCCGCCCGTTACGGGGAAACGTGCCAAATCACAGGGCATGGCCCGCCCATTTTTTGGGCAGATTTAGCCCATTTTTGAAAACAAGGCGGGCCGAACTGACCCGCTTCCAAAGTGGGCATGCCGGGTTTTGTCCTATTTGTCCTATTTGGACCTGTTTACAACTTGCTCATTACCTCCCTATTTCAGCAAACATATGAAAATAACATATTAAACCAACAATCAGCAAAATAGTCTATAAGCCTCAACAAAATGTCCAAATGTTTCGCCAAAAGTTTACCCACAAACATATAGCCAAGTTTTAATCATTCAAGTCTAACCACCAAAACCAAACCAACATATAACCAAACCAAGTTCTCTTTGATGATTGATCCAAATTCAAATTCAACCAACATCCATGCAGGATGCAAGAGTGTGAATTGTTAATCCCTGAAAAGTACTGAAAAAATTAACACAAATGTAAACTTTGGTATACAAATACTTAACCTTCTCAAATCTCAAGTCTTCTTAAAATAATAATTCACCATTCCCTGAAAAATAAGTAACAATTAACATTAATTAAAATGTATCTATATAAACAGATTAAGGATGAATAATTAACCTTCACTGCCGAAGTACCAGATGAACAACAGGAGCCAAAGTAGGATGGTCTTCTTCTTCATCATTTACCTCGAGATAATAATCTTCCAACGACTCCAAATCTTCAATTTTTGCATGCTTGAACCTGCTTGAATTCCATCTAATTGGCATGTCAGCATCCAAAATATGTGGTTTGTAACCCAAAGAGATACTCTGAGGTTTTAAAGGTATTGATGCGTAGGGGAGACACCCTTATCCACGATACAATCATTCTGATGTTTCCAACATGATCTTCTAAAGTTCTCAAACCTGCTTGAACTATCAAATTTATAACATGGCATGCACATCTCTGATGAAAAAGAAAACAGATCCTTATTAATACAGAGAATATAAGGTTCAAACTTAAGAGAGGTTCAATCTTAAACTAAAAAAATTCTCTTATTTCATATCAAGAACGATTAACAGCAAAAAGTTTTCTCTCTTAATCTTCTATTCACAAAAAACAGATCCTTATTAATACAAAGAATATATATCTTAACTAACCGTGTCATCAATCAACAAAAAATAGATCCTTATGAATACAGAAAGTATATATCTTAACTAGCCATGCCATCAATCACCAAAACTTCATCGGTAAAGTGTGTTCAAAGACTCAAACTCAATGTGAATCAGAATCAACCCATCTTCAATAATTCTTTTTGCAAGAAACCGCACCATATGCCATAGCCCTATCATCCAAATTTCCACATTAGTCTACTGAACATGAACTAATATTACCTTACCTCCAACCGAAAACTCCATCCAATTAAACGCCTAGCGCCTTCCACTTCCAGTCGGCTGTCCAGAGAAAAACTTCCAGTCGGCTGTCCAGAGAAATGCTAGAGAACTTGCTGTTATATTGGAAGGACCGGAGGAGTAGTTGTTCGAGCTGAAGAGAAGAGAAGGCTAGGGTTGCGGTGCTGAGGCTGATGCTGAAGGCAGAAAATCAAGTTCAAAGTTCAAACCCTAAGTAAGAGTGTAAACTATAAGTCGTAAGACCACCATGGCACTGTAAGTCCGTAAGTAAGGCATAAAAATGGTGCGGGGTGGGTTTACCCGCAAGTCCAATTTTCGAACCCGCAGCCGCACCATTAATTTAATGGTGCAGGCTAACTTGCCCTATTTGCTCCAACGGGCGGGGCGGCCAAAAGCCCATTTTTAATGGGCTAAACGGGCCAAGCACATTTAGCCCGGCCCGTTTGCCGACCTCTACATAAACCCCAATCTATATTGATAAGTGTCCAAAATATACATTAACATTGGTGTATAAAATGGCCTTAAAATCGAAGGAGGAGACATTGTAGATTTTGGAAAAAATTCTTGTTATCAACTTTGAATTAAGGAAATCTTACCATGTCACGAGTGACCCCATCTTTCCGAATATAATAATAATAATAAAGATTATTCATGGTATTTCCACTAATTTGCTTTATTTTCGCAAACAACTCGTTCAATTTATAAACTACGAAGCAGTCAATTTAAATTTGTTTTAAACAAAAATAAAACAACAAGCGAAAATGACATCGTTTCACCTACGCAGTTCAATTGAATAGTGCAATCAAACAAGCAATTATGTCGACGGCCTTCTCCGCCATTGGTTTGAACAGATAGAAGAAGCAATGGCCTTCCCCTTCAGTGTCCGCAATCTCCACTTCTCCGCTCCAATCGCTACTCTTCAATGCCTTGGAGTAGGCCAAAGCTTTGGCCCGCAGTAGGTCCTTCTCCGCCATGAAGAACACCATGTGCTGCTGGCCATCCGCCGGATTCTCGGATCCACCGCCGGATTCAACCGCGGATCATCATCTCGGCCGCTGCTCGCCGGGCATAGAAACTTGTAAAGCCTGTCCTCTTCCTTCCCGTTGAAGAAAGGATGCACGAAGAAGAGCCCGCTACGTCAATGCCAGGGGATGAAGAATTCTCCGTCTCTCATTGCCACATCACTCGCGATCATGGCTCCAACGCTATCTCCACCGATGAACACTTGCCGAAGGCGACGTCGTTCAGCCACGGATCCGGACTTCCGCCGCTTGCATGGGCTACGATCTACTGGAATGCAGCCCACGAATCATCGAACGGGATCGGCAGCGTGTTCTTCGGTGCCAACCTATAATCGATCAAAACCGTAATCACATTTCCCCATTCTGCCAAATTCGCTACGAAATTGTGTAAGACGGGGCTCGAAGCAAATTCCACGCAAAACGCGCCGCCGTGAATGTACACTATGTTATGGCTCTACCTTCTCTTGGACAATTTTCACACTTGAAGGATTGGCAGACTAAGGCAAAGAGAGGTAGCAGGAAAAAGAAGAATGTTGTTGCTGTTATTGGAGAGAAGGGAAGTGGCTAAAGTCGAAGAAAGAATCGTGTATATATCTTTTAACGCTTCCATTAGTTATGTAATCATTATTATGCATTATTAAGACTTTTAATCGCGTTTGTACCGTTAACGACATTAGGTCGAGTATATGTAAACGGTGGAGGCGTCTTTTGTCGGTTATGAATGAAGTAAGATCAAATTCTACATCTCTATTATCCTCTCTGCAACTTTCTCTCCTAAAAACTCGATCCTCTTCGAGTCTTCTTCTTTCTGTTTGTAATTCTCATATCAGATCTCTGTAACAATCCTTAAGGGATTGTTACAACTGGTATAAGAGAGAGGTTCAATCAAATCCAACCAACGTTTCCCAAGATTGCAAAGAAGAAAAATCATCGTCCTAGACTAATGGTTGATCCCATAGAAATGGCTACATTGAGTGAAGCTAATGAAGAGATGACTAGGGTCAAGAGGGAGTTACTGCTGGGCAAGAGGCCGAAAGGGTTATCACCACCAGCAGATCCGGATACTGGACAAGGTCCAGGAGGCAGAGTAGAATCATTGTAGAAGGAGATGGGCCTACTGAAAGAAAGATTGAGCAATATCTATGATGGAATGAAAGATAATACCGATGAGTTGAAAGCTCAAGTCGCCATATCTGAGCAGGCAATGATATTGTTCCAACAGCGTATAGAGAAGCAAGTGAGCTCTATTGTAGAAATGTTTCATAGACAGAATGCAAGTAAGTCCATCCTTGGTGAACCACCTGATAAGAGTATAGGGACTTCTTGTGTTAACTTCTCTCAAACACCTATTAATCGTCAGACCCCCTTAAATGATAATCGTGGCATTGATGTTGAGGACTATGATTATGAGGATATTGGCCGTGTAAGGAAGGCAAAAATGCCTTATACTGACTTCCCTAGCTTCACAGGATTGAATCCTAGGTCATGGATTGAGCGTTGTGAGGCTTACTTCTCCATTTATAATGGCATATTTGAATATGAGAGGGTTGAGTTTGCAAGGATGCACTTTTAGGGTGATGCTGATGAGTGGTACATGAGTTTGAGGAGGCCTAAACTGAGGGAATGGGAAGTGTTCATAGCTGCTATTCTGATAAGGTTTGACACTGAAGATCCTGATAATTTATTGGAAGAGTTCATGTACATGAAACAAGGTGCACAAGAATCACTCCAGAAGCTACTGAGGAGATTAGATCCCCTTGTTACATCTATCTCTATAGCATACTCGGAGTTTGGGGAGTTGTTTTACAAGGAGAAGTTCATAGGGAGTTTGAAGTTTGAGCTCAGATCGGCAGTCCGAGATGATAATGCACCTACCTTATTGCAGGCCATAGCATCAACTAAAACGCAGGAAAGATCGGTTAGCTACTTAGTGGATACGATAATGGCAGGGGCACTCCAAAAAATGTCCCACAAACATGCTGTTAAGGCCACCTCGCCAGTGACTATTAAGGGTAAACCTTACCAACCTGTTGAAAAGAGGAAGTTCATTACAGATGTAGAAATGAAAGAAAGATTTGAGAATAAACTATGTTTCAAGTGTGGAGCCCCTTTCGTCCCAGGTCATAAATGTGCAACAAGATTATTTTTTATGCAAGCTGACCCTTGTGAACATGAGTTAAGAGCAGATCAAGGCCATGATTATTTTGTCAGCCCTGAAGAAGAGCAAGTGATGAGAGCTGTTGATGAAGGTAATTTGTCTATCAATGCTATATGCATTAATAGCAATGTCAATACCTACCGTGTGCTAGGATCATACAAGGGTGAGCCAATACAGGTACTGTTTGATGGGGGATTTCACAATGCTTTATAGATCAGAAATTTGCTGCCAGGGTGAAGTACCAACTGGAGTATGCTCAACCCATGATGGTTGAGGTTGCAGATGGAGTTAGGAGCTGTAGCTAAATGAAATGCAAGGATTTTAGGTGGAGTATGCAATCTCTTGCTCACATAGGACTTTTCCACTGCACAGCTATGACTTGATACTTGGTGGTGACTGGCTTAAGAATTATGGTTCAGTGTTGTACAACTATGAGAACATGGTAATCATCATAGACATAGATGGTGAGCCTATTCAGATACAAGCATACAATGGCAAGCAAGAGTTAAAGTTGATAACTACCAGAAAAATGTTGAAAATTATCAATAGTGGAGTGGCCACTGTAGTTGGTAAGGTTTGTGTAGGGGGTGTGAGTGGTGATAGGGAGTTGATAGATGGTGAATTCTGTAACATAGAAACCAAGGAGTGGTCAGTTACAAAACTGCGGAAGGATGAACAAGGAAAGTTTAGAGTTGCTGACATAGTTACAAGCAAGCTTAATAGCACTGAAACTGAAGAGTTGAGTAAATTGCTGCTTCAGTTCACTGATATATTCAAGGAACCTTCCAACCTTCCTCCTGAAAGAGAAGTAGAGCATACTATTACCTTAGTGCCAGATGTTTTTCCCAAGAAGAAAGTTCCATATAGAACACCCCACTTCCAGAAGGACGAAATTGAGATGATAGCTGTTGAGTTGGTGGAGTCAGGGTGGATACAAAGGAGTCACATCCCATTTGCCTCACCAGTATTACTTGTGAAGAAGAAAGATGGTGGATGGAGAATGTGTGTAGACTACGACTACTTGAATGGCCTTACAGTGAAGAGTAAATTCCCCATTCCTATTATTGACGAGCTGATAGATGAACTACATGGTGCAGTATGGTTCAGCAAGTTAGATTTGAGGGCTGGCTATTTCCAAATACTAATGGTTGATAGAGACAAATATCTTACCGGCTTTGTAATACACCAAGGGCAATGCGAGTTCTTAGTGATGCCCTTTGGACTGTGTAATGCTCATGGCGCCTTCCAAAGCTTGATAAAACAGGTTTTTGAACCCTTCATACGCAAGTTTGTATTAGTTTTTTTTGATGATATATTGATATATAGCTGCAGCTGGCCGGATCATATGAAGCATTTACAAGCAGTCTTGAGTGTGATGAGGACTAACCAACTATTTGCCAAGGAATCCAAGTGTTCCTTTGGACAGAGATCAATAGAGTACTTGGGACATGTGATATCCGAAGCTGGTGTAGCAACTGACCCATCCAAGATAGTGGCCATGAAGGACTGGAAGATACTTAACTGCTTGAAGTCACTGAGGGGTTAACTGGGGTTAACTGGCTACTACAGGAAGTTCATTAAAGATAATGGGTCTATCAGCAAGCCACTGACAAATTTATTGAAGAAAGATCCATTTTTGTGGGATGCAGAGGCTAATCAAGCCTTTAACGTTATGAAGGAAGCTATGTGTGAGGCACCCGTACTCAAACTTCCTGACTTTGAAGCTCAATTCATTGTGGAGACTGATGCTTGTGATCAAGGCATAGGGGTCGTGCTCACTCAAGGGGGCATACATATAGCCTATTTCAGTAAATCTTTGGGAGTGAAACAAAAGGGGTTATCCACTTATGAGAAGGAATTGTTGGCAATTGTACTAGCGGTAAAGAAGTGGAATGGTTATTTGTTAAGAAGACCTTTCATCATCAAAACGGATCAACAAACATTGAAATATCTGTTAGAACAGAGATTACACACCATGACTCAGCAGAAACTGACAACCAAACTACTTGGCTATGACTATTCAGTGTAGTATAAGAGAGGTGTGGACAACAAAGTTGCTGATGCATTATCTTGGTTTGGCCCATAAATTAATACTGAATGTTACAGTATATCATAAAGCAGGTCTGATTGGGTGGAGGAAGTGTCCAGTAACTATATTAGTGACTCTTATTTCTCTAAGATATTGCAAGCCAAGACCGTAGATCAAGAACAATATCCAGAGTTCACCTTGCAGAAAGGCCTGTTGAGAAGGACTGGAAGGAGTTGTGTAGGGAGTAGTACGGGGATCAGGAGAAATATCATACTGATGCTCCATGACTCACCTGTAGGGGGCCATTCAGGGATCCAAGCAACACTTAATAGGGTTTGCAGTTACTTCTATTGGCCAGGATTGAGAACAACAGTTGAAGGATGGGTCAAGGACTGTGTAGTTTGTGCTGGGAGTAAGGCTGATACTTCTACACATGTTGGTCTTCTACAACCTCTCAGTATACCATCTACACTATGGATGCGTATTAGTATAAATTTCATTGAGGGCCTTCCAAAATCAGATGGCGAGCAACTTATTTTTGTAGTGGTGGACAGATTCAGTAAATATAGCCACTTTTTATCCATGGTACATCCATATTAAGCAGAATCCATGGCAAGGGTCTTCATAGAGGAAATCTACAGGTTGCTTGGCTTGCCCCAAGAGATCATTTCTGATAGACACAAAGTATTCACAAGCCAATTTTGGGGGGAATTGATGAAACTGTCCGGGGTGAAACTTGCACTCAGCTTGGCATATAACCCACAATCATATGGACAAACTGAAAGAGTTAACAGGTGTTTGGAAACATACCTTAGGTGTATGTGCTCTGATAAGCCTCATTAATGGTCCAAATGGCTACCCTTATCCGAATTCTGGTATAACACTACCAAACATTCAAGTATCAAGATGACTCCTTCCAAAGCCCTATATGGTTATGAAGCTAAACATGTGCCATTGCCTTTGTCTATTTTAGCTACTGGTACTACTGTTAAGGAATTTCTGCAGCATAAAGAGGAAATGAATGTCTTACTGAAGGAAAATTTGAAAAAAGAGGTTGAGCAAATGAAGAGTAATGTTGATATGGGAAGGGAGGAGAGGTAGTATGAGGTAGGGGATCAGGTGTACTTGAAACTACATCCATACAGGCAGGATTTGTTGCAGTTCAGACGTAACCCCTCGGTATTATGGAACTTACAAAGTGGTGGAGAAAGTAAGGACAATGACATATAAATTAGACCTTCCAGGAGATAGTTAAGTTCATCCAGTTTTCCATGTGTCAATGTTGAAAGAAAAGTTGAAAGGGTGTGAACTAATAGCAGGAGAACCCCCAATCATGAAGGCTGGCGGAAGTTATTTGATATACCCTGAACAGGTGCTAGACAGGAGAATGAAATCAAGTAAACATGGACCTTTTGAGCAATGGTTGATCCACTGGCATGGATCCAACGAGAAGCAAGCAACTTGGGAGGATACAACCCTTATCAATAAGTATTTCCCTCACTTGGAGCCTTGGGGAAAAGGCTCAGCTAAAGAAGGAGGCAATGTTATGGCTCTGCCTTCTCTTGGACAATTCTCACACTTGAAGGATTGGCATACTAAGGCAAAGAGAGGTAGCAGGAAGAAGAAGAAGGTTTTTGCTGTTATTGGAGAGGAGGGAAGTGGCTAAAGTTGAAGAAAGAATCGCGTGTCTATCTTTTAACGCTTCCATTAGTTATGTAATCGTTATTATACGTTATTAAGACTTTTAATCGTGTTTGTACTGTTAATGACATTAGGTCGAGTATATGTAAACAGTGGAGACGTCTTTTTTCGGTTATGAATGAAGTAAGATCAAATTCTACATCTCTATTATCCTCTCTGTAACTTTCTCTCCTAAAAACTCGATCCTCTTCGAGTCTTCTTCTTCCTGTTCGTAATTCTCATATCAGATTTCAGTAACAATCCTTAAGGGATCGTTACACACTACCAGCGGGAGCCTCCGCGGCGGGATTTGTTCCCACGGTGCAAAAATACGGACGGAAATGCCAGTTTCGGCATCGACGATGGCGTCTTTGGACCTGACGGCAGCGTCCGGATCTTTGGAGATTGGGTGGAACACGGTGGGGCTGAGTCGCTCGATTGTTCTGTCCGTGTATAAACAAAAGAAAGGGGCAAGATCAAGGGCGAGTACCTTCGATTTCGAATCTGAATCTGCCATGGATGGATGATGAAGAGAGTGAAGCTTTTGTGTTCTACAGGAAGAAAAAAATGCCATTAATATTTATTTGTGGGGCCACTCCCAGTGGTCAATCTCTTCAATTTCATCCACTATTGGCCTGTTTTGCGCAGCCTTCTTAAAATTATAATTGGCTTATAAGCACTTTTTTTCTTCTTCAGAAAAACAGTGTTTTGCGCAATCAACCTTCTACTACTTGTTCTTATTTTAAGAAGAAAAATCTTCTAAAAAATAAGTACCTCCTGATATGCTTTCTTTCCTTCTAAAAAATAAGCACCTCCTGACATATATTTTCCTTCTTACAAGACAATATTACCCTCATAAACTATTTTGTGAAGGTTATTTTGGTAATTTACTATTAATTTTATAATATATAATTAAAATAAATTTTTAATAATTATCTTTTAAGTACTTGCGCAAAATACCACCACTTCTAAAAAAAACTAATAGAAGAAGTTGAAAAATACCTGCACAAAACAGGGCCTAACTCACCCGTAAACTGGCAAATATAGTGGTAAGAGATTTGAATGAACCATATTGAGCAACAAAGATAATTTGTTGTTGGTGTAGGTTTGAATTCCAACTTGGTTTAACAGTTTAAAAGAAATGCAAGACTTAGTAAGAAAAAAACAAAGGAAAGGAAATCAATCCTACATATTATATATAGCCGTCTTCCTAAAATAATTCATCACCTTTTTCCATGTACCGGGAAGTTATTTTTGGTCATTTGAGTAGTGACGGCACATGGCAGTGGGCCAAAGCAAATTGGAAAATGTGAGAAAAAGCTCTTCATTACCCAAAGAATATTGGTAGCAGTTTTACTTTTTGGGGTTGCTTATCATACAACTTGATGGACTCCCGATCCATATCATGGTGATTTGTGAAAAGTCCAATTATTAATTAAACACATAGAAAGGCATTGTAGCTTTTACTTTCTTCCAAATTTTAATTTAATATCTTAAAATTAGATTTTAGCTTAGGCTATGTATTACTCTTAAGCTGATGAACACTTTTGATGAACGATATTGAGCAACAAAGATAATTTTTTAATAAACGGAAGTTGTGTAGGCCTATTTATAAACATACTCAAATCCATAAAAAGTGGCTTTTATTAACGTATTTCTTCAAATGTAGAAGCTATTGCAAACTTAAACTAAGTTTAAGTGGTTGGGTGATACCATTTTTTTTTATGGAGGAAAGTAATTGTATTACTGTGAGTTGAGCTAAAAAAATGTTTACAAACTTCTCAATGTTTATTTAAAAATAATACCTAATCGAGAATTTCTGCTATGTATTAGTCCAATCTATGTGAACACCTTCATATTTTTGCGGATCATATTCGTTATAACATTTTTCCTAGGTCTCCGTCTGACTTATGACCAGTTCAATAATTCTACGACTTAGAGATAACTTTTCCTCCAGATGGTGCTACAACGAGTTTTTTTAATTCACGACTTAGAGATTAACTTTTCCTCCAGATTTAGGCTAGTACTTTTATCTAAAAGTTATTTTGTTTCCCGCCTGCTTATCTCAATTTTCTTCAGATACTCGCCATGTTCCGGTAGAAATCAATCATCATTGGGAGTTGTTCTTGCTGCTTTTCTGCACTTTAATGGTCCGGTTACACCATTAAGGTTTTAGAGAAAAAAAAAACGTATGAAGAAAAATGTGATTACATTTTTCTAAATAAGAATAAAGAATTTCATGCTAGGATATTCCTTAACTAAAAAACAATATTAAGATATTTTTCAATGTATTAAATAAGTAAATACAATTTGACTCAGTTGGTTATTACTATTCGTGAGGAGTTTGGATCCCTGGGATTGGCGCCTTTCCTCTGCACCGTTGTGCACTCGATCTTTTGGCGCCTATTTGCTTCTTTTTAAGTATAACTGATGCTTCCAACGCGGACGTATACAATTTGATTAAATGGGCCCCGTAAAGGCCCATTTAAAACGGGATAGGCCCAAATGGTTAGTATATTTATTAGTTCATTAATGCACTGCATTTTTATGATATTATTTCCTCTTTATTCTATATTCTAATCGAGTACTTGAATTGAATTCTCTTTCTTTGTATGATGTTTCCCTACACTTGCCATCTGTTGAAGTCCAACTCTCCTGTGGTGCAGCAACTCTGCTAATCCACCGCCATTTGCGCCGACGTGTTCTCTTCTTGCTGTGCGCGGTGCTTGCGACCAGCTGTAGACTCCTTCGCACTCTCCACAAACAGCGGGGATTCTCCTCGTTGTCGTTATCCCATGATTATGCAAATTTCATGGTGACCGGGAAAAAAGCATACTGAATCACGATGCGCTGGTTGAGAAATTTGGTCCAGATATCGGACGCCTTCTCCAAACAATCGCCGCAGCGCAGAGCAGCGGCGGCGATTGGGTATGGTCCGCCGTCGCTCGCCCAATTGTTGCGGCGTTCGAGCACCGATTCGGTGATCGAGCATTCTGGGCTTGGTCCCACGAAGGGGGACGAGAAGCCCAGGGTGGTGGTTTTGGGATCGGGATGGGCGGGATGTAGGCTCATCAAGGACATTGATACCAAGATTTACGATATCGTGTGTGTTTCGCCTAGAAATCACATGGTATTCACTCCACTTCTCGCGTCGACTTGTGTCGGCACGCTCGAGTTCCGCTCTGTTGCCGAGCCGATTGGGCGGATCCAGCCCGCCATTTCGAGGGAGCCTGGGTCTTATTTCTTCCTTGCTAATTGTACAGGGGTTGATTTCGAGAATCACCAGGTGCGTGCGCTTGATTGGTTTTTTGTGATCAATATGGAAATGGGGAAAGTATCTGGTGTGCGTGTCTGTTGTATGCATGCTTTTACTCCTTTATCTGAGGTATAAGAGAACTTGGTATTTGTTGTGGATTACGCTCTTATAATCGGAAGCTTTTGAATCGGTTATAGATTATTATTTAAAATTACCCCCCAAAGTAGCGTTCTTGATATTTGGCATCTTCAAAACTGCTGGCTAATTTGGGATAAATGTTGCAAGATTGTCTGCCAAACGGTCACTGAAGGGGTTGAGACAATAAATCCTTGGAAATTCAAAGTTGCATATGATAAGCTAGTGATTGCCTCTGGGGCACAGGCTTCAACTTTTGGTATTAAGGGTGCTATAGAGCATGCAATATTTCTTCGTGAAGTTTATCATGCCCAGGAGATCAGGAGGAAATTGCTTCTTAATCTAATGCTGTCGGATGTGCCTGGTATGGATGAATATAAAATTTTCAATGTAAATTATGTGTGAATTGTGATACTTTCTCTAACCTTCAATGGAGTTTGGATGGTAAAACAGGAATCTCCGATGAAGAGAAGCGTAGGCTCCTGCACTGCGTGGTTGTTGGAGGTGGTCCAACTGGAGTTGAGTTTAGCGGCGAACTTAGTGACTTTATACGGAAGGATGTACACAAAAGATATGCCCATGTGAAAGACTATATTCATGTTACATTGGTTGAGGTCAGGCTTACAAGAACTGTGAACATCTCGCCTGTCCTCGTACTGTCTTTTGGAGAGACTAATTTGGCATAGTTCATGTACTGAGTCCTATGTTTCTCAATTTGCAGGCAAATGAGATACTATCATCCTTCGATGATCGGCTGAGAACATATGCAATAAAGCAATTGCTTAAGGTGGGGAATAATTTGTTATGGCAATGAAGTTACAACTTTTCTGTTCATTCTTGGCCTCCTTTACCGCAATTAGATGTAGCGTCTTTATTCTTATCTTTAGTTATACCTTTGTTTTTGCAATTAGATTGTCACACCTAAGGATCTATGTCATTAAGCAACCTCCATTCAATTTATATTGACTCGTCAGCTTCTCAGTCAGGAGTTCATCTGGTCCGTGGAATAGTGAAAGATGTCCAATCTGAAAAGATCATTCTCAGCGACGACACAGATATTCCCTACGGACTTCTGGTTTGGTCTACCGGGGTTGGCCCTTCACCATTTGTGAATGCCTTGGAAGTCCTCAAGGCGCCTGGTGGAAGGTAACATTACGTTTCCCAATGTACCATACTTTTCTTTCCATTTCTTTCACTGGAAGAACAAGTGGACTTAAATGTTACTGCAGGATTGGAATCGATGAGTGGCTACGAGTTCCCTCTGTGCAGGATTTGTTTGCAATCGGTGATTGCAGCGGGTTCCTTGAAAGCACAGGCAAACCTGTTCTTCCAGCATTGGCTCAGGTAAACTTTGGCACTCTCAACTGGTTTTGATAAACTATAGAGCTAGAAGCATCTCAAAGTTGGCAACGTTAAACGATCAGTAAATGCTCTAATTAAATGGTATTCCTTCAGGTGGCAGAACGACAGGGAAAGTACTTAGCGAAACTGTTGAACCGTATAGGCAAGGCCGGTGGAGGACGTGCGAATGCTGCTAAAGAATTGGACTTTGGGGACCCTTTCGTGTACACACATTTAGGGAGTATGGCCACCATCGGCAGGTACAAGGCCCTCGTCGACCTCAGGAAGAGCAAGGTAGTTTCATGCCATTCTTTCCAATGAAGTTTCTTTCGTAGCAAAATCTTCTCAAACAATACTATTTTTTTCTGATCAGGAAGCAAGAGGTCTATCCCTCGCCGGATTCCTGAGCTGGTTTATCTGGCGCTCCGCCTATCTGACTCGTGTGATTAGCTGGAGAAACAGATTCTACGTGGCCATCAATTGGTTGACAACCATGGTTTTTGGCCGGGACATTAGCCGAATCTAGAAATTGTGAACACGTGAGGTTCTTTGATAGACTTGCTAGAATTGATCCTCTCTCTGTTTGTGAAGCAATGGCTGCTAATTCTTGTTCCCGTTGTTGTTCTGTTCTTAGCAGATAGATATTCCAACACTAGGTTTGGAAGTATGGAGCTGAGCAACGTTGGAATTTGGCTGTGTTCATTGACAACTTGAATCTGGGTCCCTGTGCAACATAGTATAGTGTTGTTTTGTTAAATTTTGTTGGATTAACTCGCGAGCGAAATACTATTGATTTGGTGCAGTGCAGTCACTCATGTTGATGAGTTAATACTGAAGCGAGTTGATCGAAAGATTATCTTAAAGCAAGATCACTTAAACCAGCTGAAATGGAATTGCTTTCCGAGTTCGGTCATTATACAATTGAGGC
>JAOWBN010135282.1:0-18988 GCA_028565015.1 Pinguicula moranensis
ATCTCTTTGCTTCTTCAATTCCTATTCTAAAGAGAACTAGGTTGCATGTTCCTTAGGGTTCATGTAAAGGTTGATCCATTGATACGCGTATTTATCATTGGGTAGATCCTCGGGTAGGCGTTCAATTAATCCTCCGATTTACATTCATTTCTAGCGTAGTAATTGGCTATGGGTTGACGTTCCATGTTTAATTGGGTTTCTACGGCTTAATACGTTTCTTCTCCGTTTCTTTCCATTATACATTCTAAATTTTTATCTGATTGAAGTTTCATTCAATTTGATAATCATGTTACTTGTGTATCTTTTGTGCAAGAATAAGTTCCGGATTTCACGCTTTCGTTCTGTGAACGAAGATTCACATCAATAACCTCTGTTCTGCAGTGAAGTTTGTAGGTATATTGCCATATTCTGAGTCTACATTGAACAAGTTTTCAAAGTACTTATGAAATCCTCTTTTGACTCCCTGGACATTTTCAACCCAAGCTCCTTCAATGAGAATCCCCTGTATGCCAACTCTTCTTCTGTTCCAATTAATACATGTATGGAAGTATTTAGAATTGGCATCCCCAAGTTGTAGCCATTTGTTCCTTGACTGCTGGTAGGTCATAGCTGGCTGTTGCTTTAAAAGTATTAGCTTTTGCTTATTGCACAACATTTCGAGTTCTGGAGTTGGTTAGGCTGTGAAAACTTCCTATTGTTTCCTTTAGCAGCTTTATCTTGGTGTTGACATTACCAAATACTTTTGCATTCCGTTTCTTTAAGCTATACTTTAATGCTTTGAGCTTTACCTTGAGGATGTAGCCTTTGGTCCCTAGATATGTCAGTCTTTCTCACTTAGTTTCCACTAATTGTACAAAGCTATTCTCCTCTAGCCATATATCATACACTTTAAATGAAATTCTTTTGTATATACGAGAATAGCAAGGGACAGTGATCATAGATTGTCTTTTGAAGTGCTTACTATTGCATATGTGACCAAGTTAGGGACCATGTGTCATTGATAAGGATTCTATCTAGTTTGCTTCCAGCTCGGGCATCAAGCGCAGACCAGGTATATTTACTGCCCAATAGGGGTTATCAAGTAGCTATGTATCTGCTATGAATGCTGCAAAAACACTCATCTCATTAGTAGGCACCATAATTGTTCCTAGACTTAAAACTGAGTTAAAGTCATCAAGTAAGCAATAATGAGGTAGTTGTATAGTTTGTAGTTTGTCTTGAATTCCTTCCCATAATTGTTTCCTTAAGTCAAATGGACAAGGTGAGCAGACACACACTATACACACCATTTGAGAGTCACACATCCACTCACCTTCTATCCCTAGAGCACCAGGGAGCTCCCAGCTTCTGTGTAATTTGATGCACTCAGACTCAGATTTCCAGCTAAATAAAATTCCTCCTGAGATCCAATAGAAGAATGGTATGTCATATACACTTATTTGAGCCCCAGAGTAAAGATAGAATTTGTGGATTGATTTCCTCCATTTTTGTTTCCTGTAAGGTGATCCGATCAATGTTGTGCTTTATTATTATGTCTGCTTATGGCGTATTCCTAACCCTATTATATTATAGGATAGCAATAGCATTAATTTGCCCTTGTATCGCCCGTGATGACATTCATGTTGTTATCTGCTAGTGCAACAGTGCTAGCTTGTGCCATGAATATGCTCTGATCATGATTCTCCATAGTTGAGAACTTATCCAGGAATTGTGCCCCTCTACTCAGTGTATTGATGCCAAGCTACTGACCAAAGTTGAACACTTCATAAGCAGCACCATTTATGTTCACCAAATGTAGTGGCTGTGCTGGGTGGGCATGTTGTTCAGATAATCTTACTGCAACCTATTTTTCAATATCTAGCCTCGTCTTTTAATAGATTTCATTCTTTGTCTGTACAGCAGTTATACTTATTGAAGGTATGCTTAAAACTTCCCCATGCGCATCTGAGAGTGAATTGTTGTCTATAGGTAATGCATTTAGCTGCTCCAACTTGTTTTCCTACACTTAAAAGTGTTTGCGGGCTATGCTGTTGAAAATTAAAGCTTGAGGTAGCTTCATTAAAGTTTGAGTGTGCAGACCCATGCAGTGGAGAGAAGTCTTTTGTATATCCTGGAGTCCCATATGATTTTTTAGTAGTACTATCACTAACAGTATCTGCCACTTTTCCTTATTTCTTCCTCCACCCCATCACCACCCATAGGTCAGCCACTTTATCAGTAGAAATGCAGTCTTTTGTGGCTGAATTTGATCAATCTAGCCAGTTTGTGTATCTACACTGAGTAACTTTATCTTTTCCTTTGTGCTTGAGGTATTTGTCTTCCAATAGTTATCTTCAGCGATGTAGATAGAGTACGTCCTTGCATCCACCTTAGTATCTATGTGACTATAGATCATGTTAGAGATCCATGTGCGTAGGAGAACTCTTCCTGACCTAAATATGTTTCGTGGTCCCTGGAGCCATTTTCACCTATAGGAATTTTGCTAGCTTTCTAGTGATCCATCGATTAAATCGATTCCCTTGACATTTAATAGGGATCCCTTCAACTGTTACCAGCACGTTCTCTCAGCAACGAATCCCACCGCCGAATGTCAGCAAATACTTAAAAGTAGAGTTGAGACAAAGGTAAGGGAGTACTAGCAGGAGTGTAGGACCACTAGGACGACCCTGACCATTAAGGAGTTGTGTTACCCAACCTTTTCCGGCAACATCAAACTGTTGGAGCTCACTAGGTCAGCATATACTTACCGGAGAGTTCAACCACAAGTAAGGATTAGAAGGGGGGTGTATGACGACCAAGAGAAGTTTCTTCTGATAAGGGGTAGCGTTTAGGAGAAATGATACAGAGCAAGAAATTTTAGCAAGAATTCCACAAGAAAGGTGGGTTTCGCGTATTTAATATCAATCCTCACGTGTTAAATACTAATTTCAATCGTCCATCTGGTGTTAAACATGCAGAACCTACATTTCTTGTTGAATTATTGTGCAAAATTTATTGCGCTATATCATTTCTCACCGTTTAACTGCCTTGCCTTTCCAACGAAATCAGACCGTTAGAACTCAAGATGGTGTGATGTCATAGAAGAGAGAAGAGAGCATTTTTATTAGGTTCAATTATAGCAAATTTATTGATTTGTTTTAAGAAATCGGCATATACTTCTTAGTTTTATTTTTAATTTGCATAAATATTTTTGGAGAAGTTGCAATAAACAAATATCTTCTTCAGAAAATTAGGTTAAACTATTTTAAAGCAAATAAAAGTGAACAACCACTTATAATTTGTCACATAATTCACTACTTCCTCTGGTTCTGTAATGATGTCAAAAACTTCCTTTAGTGATACGAACAGACATTCTTTGCTTTGCCATTCTTGTGCTTGAGGTTTCTTTAGAGGCCACCATCTGCCAATGAGTTTTTTCATTCTCACCTGATGTACCCCCATTTTTCACTTCTCAGCATTCCGCTCCCTGTTTTTTTAGCCAAAACGTTTGCTTGCCATTCGTCTCTCTAAACTAACGTTGTGCCTATCAACTTAGAAACCTTGAATAATATTGAAGCATGCATTTGATGTATATGTCGTTCTTTGATTTACAATGCTTTATTGGAGAATAAGTTAGAGAATTCAGGTAGAGGCTTTGCTAGTTAAAGGAAATAGTCAATCTTGGATTCTTTTCTTTTTACATGTTAGCGAAAATCCCTCAAGTTGAATCGGAGAGTCTCCGATTCCGAACTTGCTCAACATTTCGGAGAATGCTTGACTAGATACTGCTTTGGTCAAGATGTCAGCCAGTTAATCTTCAAAACAAACAAACGGGAGATTGATGACTCCTCTTTCAATCTTTTATTTGATGAAGTATCGGTCCGCTTCTACATATTTGATAAGATCGTGTTGGATAGGGTTCTCCGAGATACTAATTCCGGCTTAGCTATCACACTTGAGCATACATGTTTTCATCATCGGTTGGTTGATTTCAGCGAGTACTTTTTTGAGCCATAGTATTTCAGCTAGTCCTCTGGCTACACCTCCGAATTCCGCTTCGACACTTGAGAGAACAATACTTTTTATTTTTTACTCTTCCAAGTTACTAAATTTCCACCTACCAGCATAAAGTAACCAGTGGTGGATTTTATGTCTGCTAGGTTACTTGCCCAGTCGGCATTAGTGTATCCTTGAATTTCTAAGTGATCTTTCCTTTTTGAATTGAATGCCCCTTCAAATAGCGAACAAGCCTTAGTACGACCTCCATATGTTCAGCTTGAGGACTATGCATAAATTGACTTATGACTCCTGCGTATGCGATATCGGGTCCAGTATGAGCAACATATATCATCTTCTCGACTAGATGTTGATATCATTCCTTGTCTGCTGGAGGTGAACCATAAATCGTTTTTAATTTATGATTCACTATGGCTGGTGTATCTACTGAGTTGTAGTCCAACAATCATATCTCATCAAGAAGATAAAGTATATATTCTTTCTGTGAGATAAATATACCTTGATCCGATCTCTGCACTTCAATGCCCAAGAAAATAGTTCAGTTCTCCACGTTCATCATCTCAAATTCTTTGAACAGGTTCATCATGTACTCCACATAGATAATCAAACATGTCATATGCCCCCTTCCTCTTTAGGAACATGGTATGATCAGAACTACTCTACTTATATCCATACTTGTTCATGGCAGATGTGAATCATTTGAACCATGCCCGAACTGATTGTTTTATCCCATATAGTGCTTTCTTTAATCGACACACCTCATTGTCGTGAAAGTTTTCTAAGAATCCCGGTGGAGCTACCATGTACACTTCGTTGACATCAAACCGCTGAAGTGGCTAGTCTAGGTTTGCAGAAACAGAGAATAATAGTCGAAAGATGTCAATTTTAGAACTTTGGGAGAATGTCTCGGAATAATCAATCCCGTAGGTCTAGGTGTATCCCTTTGCTACAAGTCGGGTTTTGTGTCACTCTATAGTGCCAGCAGCTCTGTGTTTCAAAGTGAATACCCATTTGCAACCCACCACTCATTTTCTAGAAGGCAATCGGCATTTTCCCAAGTACCTATTTTCTCTACGACTTCCATCTTTGCCTCCATTGCCTATTGCCATTCCTTACTCGTTTTGGCCTCATGAACTGTTCTAGGCACGGCCGTAGAACGCATATTAATACTTCCCTTGACCAAGTTGGCGATAGGTATTTAGATTTTCATGGCTTGTACTCTGTTTCATATCTTTTTGGGGGAACATCTTGAGTGCTTTTGGGTTGACCAATTTAAGAGAAGCAGAAATGTCAATATGTCTTGATTCAGCAACAGGAGTTGTTCCTCCATTAGCCATATGGATGTGAGTTATGCGAGCTGTAGTAACGTTGGTGAGATCAGCTTGATCATACATCATAGTGTCTATAGTACCACTGTTGAACAACCATCTACTAGATCTCAAAAGTTTATGTTCCCTAGTAGTGTAAACTCTAGGGGGTCGGGACCAAAACATTCAGGAGGAAACAAGGATTTGTGGCTGGGGTTTTTGAATTTCGGAGATTGTTTCAATGATTTTGAGAAGTGTTGGGTTTGTCTGCGAATTTTGGTGGATTTTTGGGCTGTTTCGAGAATATGGGAGAATTGTATGGCTGTTTTGTGGAGTTCTAGAAATTTCGAGATCCCCTCATTATTTCTGAAAGTTGTGTGGGTATGTTTCAGGTTTGAGTAATATTTGATGGTATATGTGTAATTTTGGTAAGATTGTGGGTTGTATCTCAGAATCCCGTAAGTCATGGGATTGGTTTGAGTTTTTCTCATTTCTCTGGGGGCTCGCCTGCAAAATCCCAAACTTAATAGGATGAGGGTTACAGATCGTGTCTCGCAATAGGACACCTCCGCCGACTTTCCTCGTGCTCGTTACGGCGACCTTGCCAAATCCCAATGTGGTGTGATTTTGTCGCCACCTACTTCGGTACCTTCTTGTCCCCACTTATTTTTCTTCCCGCATCCTGCGAGATAGCCAATGCAACGGTAGCACTTTTCCATCGTGTGGCCACTCCTACTGTACTCCTGACACTTTAGCTCCGATCTCTCTCCTTCACTATCCTGGGGTGATTATTTTGCTGGATTTTCTAGACGGATTTGACCGGGACCAAGTCACAAGTCTGCTTTCGACAGATGTTGCATCATTGCCGTGAAGATTTGACAAATTTAAGATGTCCAGGAAAAGGACAGCGAACAGTCGCGTATGCTGCTTTGATTGCAACCTTCATGAGCCGCAACCTTAGTGGGTAATTCGAGTTGTTAAGCTTCATGCTTACACTCGTGTTCTGCGTGGTTTTGGGTGTATGATACTACTTTAGGAGGTTGGTTATTTGGGTGGATAGGTCCCACAGCTTGACTCCCATCGGATGTACCAAGGCATTTTTCTCCCCAGAGTTTTCCTCCATGAGCACTTCAGTCACTTTGGTAAATGATGATTTAGTGGTTGATCCACTGGATTATTCCCTGTTCTAATACCATGTCAACTTAGAGACCTTGAATAAGATTGAAGCATGTATTTGATGTGTATTTCGTTCTTTGATTTACATTGCTTTATAGGAGAATTAGTTAGATGATTTAGGTAGGAATTAGGAATTTTGGCAGACTCTTTCATTTTACATGTTTACTGACAATCCCTCCCCAATTATGTGTAATCTTACAGTGCCACAGTTGTGATATAGCGCAAGAATTTGAGCCTTAAGAATCACCAGAAAGTGATTTTTGGACCAAAATACCCCCAACACTCATCATAAGCATTAAATGGAAAGTTGGGGTATTTTGGTCCAAAAATTATTTTCTTGTGATTTTTTAGGCTCAAATTTTTGCGCTATATCATTTCTCCACTTTTTAGGTCCTCCCAATGTACCACTAATACCATAGGTTGCACTTGCAACAATTTGATTGAATCCACCGTGCTTTTATCTCGTAAAAAACATAAAACAGCCCAAGACCTAGAACAAAATGGGATTAAAAGCTAAAAAAGCTTTGGAAAAAACTCATAGCATAGTCCATAACAGAAAAATAAAATCAGGGTCCGAAATCCGCACAAACAAAGATGCAAATGTCGAATAAATGTAAAACCCGTCGCACATGTACATGATAGCAGAAAACATTGAGTTTTGTCATTTGTGTATAAGTCCAACACAAACAAGTCCAAAGACACAAATAAATCCGCCAATGAAACATTCACCACAAGATCAATGACACCATATCATAGCAGAACATGGAGTTGGGATGAGCAAAAACATCGATTATTCAATTAAATAAAAAGTTGCACATAATCGAATCGAATAACCAAAAAAATTTAGTTGTTAGGTTATTCGGTTCTGTTATAAAATTTCATAACTATAAAATTTTTCGGTTTGATTCAGTTACGGTTATAACCAATCAGTTTCAACTATAACCAAAAACTAATTATTTTTTTTAAAAAAAAATTAAAACTACATCGTTTCGACCAAATAATCAAAAAAAATTGATTATTTGGTTCCAATAACCGAATCAACAATTTGTTTAGTTGAAAAAATAAATTAAATAAACAAAATAAAAAAAATATGTTCGTTTATTCGGTTAATCAAAAACTAAACTGATAACTAAGTAACCAATTTTTTTTATTATTCGATTCGATTATGAAATATCATAACTAAACCTTGTTTGGTGGTTATAGATATGATCATAGCCGAACCAAATAACTGAACGCTCATCCGAGACATGGTGTTCTCCTTTAAAGAGCAACTCGATCCACCCCTCCCTATCATTACATTCCACGCAGTCGAAATGTGAAACTTTTGTGGATTATCCAATATAGCTTTCGTCATGTGCAGCCATTGCCTTATACTGAGGTGATCGAAATGCTTCAAACTCTTCACTATTGCGGAAGATTTCCAAATTATTTCAACAACATAAGATGTTCCCTAAAGCTTCCCATGCTTCTTTTCCACAAATATTGCACCTCATCAAAGGTGTCACCAACAGTTGTGATATGATCCTTACCAAATATCTCACACCAATCCTCATAAAATGGTCACGACTTCGCACCGAGGCTCATAAATTTAGGGTTCTCCTATGAATATAAGTCAAATATGGAACATTACTATTGCAAGATCTACAAAAATAAAGTATCACTTGTTATAATAATTAGGATTGAGGATATCCATGAAAGGAAAAGATCAATTCAGTAATGATCTTTTCCTTCTAATCCTCAATCTTCCCAACCTGAAAGATTTTGTTCTCCCCTATATTTATATGTAATTCCAATTGAGAGAAATACAAGAAATCAATTCCCCAACTCCAATATGGTATCAGAACATGGTTTCGATCATGGATCCAACCTTTATCTCATATTTACCAGAAAATCTGAGTTCATCGTCTCACAATGACGAGTTACTCAAACAAACTCCTCTGGCGACATTGTCAAAAACAAGCCTAAGCTCAGAAGATTTGTCAAGCCAATTTGCCCAAATGCTAAAAAAATAAACCCCTCAGAAAACAACCAAACCTTCAATATCACCATGAGGTTGAACAATAACGATTATCCATTGTGGTCATAGCTTATGCGAGTTGCCATTGGTGGAAGAAGGCAGCTACAACATATCAGTGGAATCCCTTTCGCCTTGGCCACATGAGATGTCGATTTTCTGAAATGGGAACAAGCAAACTTGATGTTGTGCTCATGGATTCTGCATGGAATCGAGGCCTACTTGATTGATAATTTTGTAGAATACCCAACATCGAAGGAACTTTGGAAAGGTCTAGCCACAATATACAGCAGTGGCGGGGATTCCCTATATATTTTTCATGTGACAGTCAAAGCAAATCAGCAGGAACAGAGCCAAGGGACACTGGAACATCTATATTGCACGTTCCAGTGGATCTGGAGAGATATCGATCGGAGACAGCCAAATTCGATGACTTCATGACATTTAGCCATCTCCAACAGGAGACACGGCCATTCAAGTTCTTAGCTACCATCATAGATGAGTTTGATGCCATTAAGAGGGATCTCCTCAAGGAAATTCCTCTCCCCTCGGTAGAAGCAGTCTATGCCATGTTCTGGCGCAAAGTCGCACACCTGGATTTCTTTAATCTGGCGAGCAACGGCAATGGCGACACATCACAGGGGGTAGACCAAGGTTTTCTCTCCAAATCCCAGTTAGACCATGCCAAAAATTGGGCGAAATCCTCATCCCAGGGACGAGAAGTCACAAATCTGGACACATGACAGATAGGTGTTCCGACGAATCAGATATCCCGAATAATGACCGAGGAACAAAAGGAAAAAGACAGAGGGAGGTGCAGTAGCCACTACCGAAGGTAGCAGAGATGCAACCTATAGCGGTAACGACCATACAGGACCAAGATTTGGAGCGGTCTTGAATGGAAAAATAAGGAGAAAAAAAGCGGCACAGGTACATCCAGTAAGACGAAACACTCACTTTTTTCTCCTTTTTTTTCAGGAATTTTGTAGGCGCTCCTCGAAGTTCCGAGAGTTTAAAGTACCCCCCTTCTATTATAAAATCTCCCAATATGGCTATCTCATTTTCCGAAACAACTGATACAACGCCAAGAATTACAAAAAAACTCCAGTACATCCCTTGAACTCTCAGAAAAGATCAAGTGACCCTAAAAAATTCCCAGAATCTCAAAAACATCTCCTAGCCTCACATATTTCACACCAAAAGAAACTCCAGCTACAAAAATGACATGAACAGCCCCCAAATATCCAATCTTTTGTATTTTTCTCTGGAATGCTTCACACCCAGAAGTATTCACAGTGTACCTGATTTTGGAAAAACTCACGCCTCAGACAGCTGGTCGTTTGTCTATGGTGCTACCGACACAATGACCAACGATCTATCTGATCTGCTCACATCAAGTATTCCCAGAAAAACTAAGATACAGACAGCTAATGATGGTGTGATCTTTGTCCAGGAGGCAAGAACAATTTAGCTTTCTTATATATTAAAATTATCAAATAGCTTATATGTCCTTGCTCTATCATGTAAATTATTCTCCATTAGCCATATCACTAAGGAACTAAATTGTACTGCCCGCATGTATCCTACGTTTTTTGTCTTACAGGATATCCAGATGAAGGAGATAATTGAGATTGAGAGTGTCATTGAGTGCGGAGGTCTGTACTATGTGAATGTGGTGGCTCAACAAGGCACCATGATGCAGGTTAATGGGATGGTTGACCGACAAATCTTGTTGTTGCACCGAATAAGACATCTATCATCTGGTTACCTTAAACTCCTTTTCCCCCATCTTTTTAAACAGTCAAACTCTCTATCTTTATCATGTGATAAATGTTACTTGGCCAATAGTCACAGACAATCATTTTCTTTGAATAATACTCGCACTGAAAATATTTTTTTCATTGTTCATTCAGATGTATGGGGACCTGCCACGAATTCAGGAAACCATGGTTTTTGATATCTTTTACTGTTTGTTGATGATTGCATGGGCATGGCATGGGTTTATCATCTGAAAAATAAATCTGAGATTTTCAAAAAATGTGTTGTTTTCTATACATTAGTTGACACCCAGTTCAAGAAAAAAAATTCAGATCCTTCGATCTGATAACGAGGGGGGAATATGTGAACCAACCCATGAACAAAGTCTTCAGCGTGAAGGCCTTATCCATCAAACTTCCTATCTACATACACCTCAACAGAATGGGATGACTGAGAGAAAAACACAAAATTATCCTTGAAATCACTAGAGTCCTTATGATCGAGTCTGCAATACCTTAGATGTTTGGCCTAAAGCAATTGCTACAACTGTTTATCTAATTAATCGTTTGCCTACCAAAATCTTGGGTCTAAAAAGTCCACTTCATACCTTGTCAATTAAAACCAAAATTCCAACTGCTCAAACTCTCTCACCACGGTTTTCTTGGTGTTCAGTGTTTGTCCATATTCATCGCAGTTGATCGCACAAAGTTGGATCCATGTGCAGTCAAATGCATGTTTGTCGAATATGGGATAAATAGGAAGGGTTATCGATGTCTTGACTCAATCACTAAGAATATCCACACTTCCATGGACTGTGCCTTCCTCAAAACTTAATATTACTACACCACCCAATCTAGTGATCATGGAAAGTGTATGGAAGTGGATTCACTAAGTTGGTTGGTTAGCCCAATTGATTTGCCTCAAACTGTCCCAAAAGAGCTGGTTAGCATTGCCACCAAGCTTTCCACTAAACACATAGAGCAGCTCCGTGTGCCAGACGCAAGTACGCCACTCTCCTTGTCCGGAGATTCCATTATAAGTCCTTGTAATTCGGAGCTCATTCCTAATACTTTCGCTAATCTTGGCTCTGATCCTCAAACGATAGCTTCGGAGAAAGAATCCAATGATGTAAAAGATGATATATATTGCCTCCTAGGAGTACTCTGGGGATTCCACCGAAGAGGTACGTGCCTGAGTACGAACCAAAGGACTCAAAATATCCCATGGCCAACTTGATCAGGGGGAGTCCACCTGACGTAACAAACGATTACACATGTGCTATCTACTCCACGGATGTACCAAGAAAAGTTCATGAGGCTATGCAAGTTAAGAAATAGCGACAAGAAATGGAGTTTGAAATGCATTCACTAGAAAAAAAATGATACATGGAAAAAAATGTGCTCTACTGAATGGAAAAAGACCAGTTGGATGCAAGTGGATATTTACAGTGAAACACAGAGCAGATGGATCAATAGAAAGACACAACTCATCTTGCAGCAAAAGGATATACTCTTACCTATGGGATCGATTACTCAAAAATATTCTCTATGATCACGAAGATTGATACGATCTAAGTACTATTCTCAGTTGCCACAAATATGGATTGACCACTACATCAATTTGATGTGAAGAATGTATTCCTCCATGGAGACCTAAAGGAAGAAGTGTACATGGCAGCACCACCTGGCTTCTCAGAAGACTTTTGAAACAATGAGGTATGTAAATTGAGAAAGGAACTATACGGTCTAAAGCAATCCTCCCGAGAATGGTTTGGGAGGTTTACCTTGGCTACGAAGAAGTATGGGTACAGACAGAGCAATTTTGACCATACGTTCTTAAAGAGAAATGGGAGCAAAGTTACCTGCTTGATTATTTATGTTGACGATATGATAATCAAGGGGAGTGATGTGATAGAGATGGAAGAATTATGGAAGAACATGTTCAAAGAATTTGAGATGAAAGACCTAGGGGAACTACAGTACTTCATGGGAATTGAAGTCTGGAGATCAGGGAAGAGGATCTTTATAGCTCAAAGAAAAATATATTCTTGATCTCTTAGCAAAAACATGGTTCATGGACTATAAGCCAGTTTGCACACTGTTCATCGTGAACATAAATTTGCATATGATAGAAAGAGCACCCTTGGATGATAAAGAATGGTACCAATGCCTAATAAAAAAAACTAATCTATTTGGCACACACCCGTGTTAACTTCTGATTTCCTCTCGTGTTAACTTCTGATTCTCGATCAGCAGGCTTTCCAATTTCCTCTCGTGTTAACTTCTGATTTACCATCATAGGGGTTTCATCTCTGCTCATAGCCATATCTTTTCATTGCTTTCGTGAATCGTCGAAACCATGTTTGTGGAGATTGTTTGAGGCGGTATAAAGCTTTATTTAGCCCACATCCTTCTCCCTTTTTGAATTGCATGAGATATCATGGTGGGGGTTCCATGTATACTTCTTCTCGAAGGTCACCATGAAGAAATGCATTTTTTTACATCAAATTGATAGAGCGGCTAATCTCTATTGGCAGCTATGGAAAATAAGACTCTTATGGTGTAAATTTTTGCGACAGGTGAGAAGATTTTAGCATAGTCTATGCCATATGTTTGTGTGTATCCCTTTGCTACTAATCGTGCCTTTTGGCATTCAATCGTGTCATCAACCCGATGTTTTATTGTGAACACCCACCGACATCCAACAGGTTTTTTGTCTATAGGCAATATACATTTCTCCCACGTGCCATTCTTCTCTAATGCTAGCATTTCATTTTCCATTGCTTGTTTTCATTCGGATCTTTCATAAGCTTCAGCAACCATCCGGGGGATGTCTTCAGTATATAGAGAAGTCATAAAGGACTATGCTGTAGTGGTTAGATTTCTTGCAGCCAGATTTGTCATTGGATACTTTGAGGCTCGTGGTATATGTTCTGGCTCATATTTTTTTGCTGGTATGTCACGGTTCCTCCGTGGAGGTAAATCATAGATAACGGGAACTTGTTCAGGAATAGTTCGTCCGTCTTCTTTTTCCTGTTCACATATCACATTATCACAGGATGTATCAATATCAGTACTTGTTACCTCAGGATGCAAAGGCAGTGAAGACATGGGCGTTAGTTGCTAAGCACTTTTGTCGTCATCGTGTGGCAAAGTAAATATTGGTGATGAGAGACTTGGACTGAGTAACCAATCGAATGAGTCAGAAAGTATCCTCCATTGACCAGGAGATTGTGAAGTAAAGTAGAACTCAATTTCAAGAAAGTTGCAATCCATGGTGGTATACATCTTTCGACTGGGAGGATGATAGCAGCGATATCATTTCTGATTGATTCCGTACCCAACGAATACACATTTGAGTGGATCGAGATTAGTACGATTTCCCTTAGGTATGTGGACAAAGACTGAGCTTCCGAATAATTGGAGCTTGAGAGATAGGGCAGCGGGGATTTTGAGCTGGGTGGAAAGAGTTTGGATTGGAGTGTTTAGGTTCAGGATTTTGTCGGTAGTCGATTGATGAGGTATGTGGGAGTGACTACGGCCTCAGGCCAGAGGTAGAGAGGTACTTTGTACTCAATTAGTAAAGCTCGAATGATTTCAAGGATAATTCTATTTTTTCTCTCAGCCACACCATTTTACTGAGTATGGGAGCACGAAGTTTGATGCACAATATCATTTTTGATGAAGAAGGTTTTTAGGTCTGAGTTGACAAACTCCCCCCATTATCAGATCTAAATACTTGGATAGCTGTGTGGTACTGGGTTAGGATAAGAGTATAAAACTCTTGAATTTTATAAGGAACATCGGACTTATTCCGCAAAAAATATACCCAAGTCATGCGCATACAATCATCAATAAATGTAATAAAATATTTGAACACGCTTGTACTAGAGTTTGGAGCGGGCCCCCACACATCGGAGTGAATAAGACTAAATGCATTAGGAACACGTGTATTTGTCACAGGATAAGACTGTTTATGACTTTTAGCTAAAATACACGTTTCACATGAAAAAGAAGTCTTGTGTTTGAATAAATGCGGGAATAAAATGTGAAGATACTCGGTGGATGGATATCCTAAACGACGGTGCCACAACCAATTCTCTATGTCTCCCTTTCCGTGAGTAGCTCCAGCATTCCCTTGCCTAACCACATCATCCACATAATAAAGCCCTTCGTGCTCAGTGTCACGCCCAATGATCTTCCCAATCCATATATCCTGCAGTAAGTAGAAAGTAGGATACATTACGGCCTTGCAGTTCAATTCTTTTGACACATGACTTACTGACAACAACTTGCATGATAAAGATGGAACATAAAGGCAGTTAGGCAATCTCAATGTTGGGAATAGCTCTATGGAGCCATCCGCCATAACATCCGAGAGACCACCATTGGTTGTCTGAACATGTGTCCGTTTTGGAGATGATGTTGTCACTAAGTCTGATGCATCATATGTTATAGTGTTGGTGGCGCCACAATGAAAGAGCCAACGAGAATTTTTTTCTATGGATGTGAGATATGTTTGTGCATTCAACATATTTGGTGACAAGTTTTCCGGATCAAAGAAGCCTGGGAAAAAATATTGTGGATTACTAATCTCGGGTCTGGTTGTATTTTTTCATCCCTTTGATTCTTCTCCTGTGATTCCCGTGATCCCGGGGAATTTTTCTTCATTTTCGTGAAATTAGGGGATTTTTCTGCAATTTTTGAGAACCTGTGGGTCGTTCTTGCAATTTCCGTGAATTTTTGGGACTTTCCTGCAATTCTGCAAAAGTTCCAGGCGTATTCTGCAAATCCCGCGAAACTGGGGGATCATGTGGTAAATGTCTAGTACAGGAAGGACCATTATACAATTTCTCATAAAATGCATGACATTTTCGTAAATAATGTAAATTAGAGGGTATTTGTCTCTTTTTACTGCCTGATTTAAGGGACATTTCAGCAACATTTTTTTAATCGTCCTGCTTCATCTCACAAATTCTTACTCTGTGAGTTTCGGCCGACACAAGAGCTCCTCTGAACCATGTGTTCCCGATAGTCGTGCTCCTGGTGGTACGAGTTTCGCCGTGATGGTCGCCCCCTCCGGTGGTGGCCTCACCTAGGCCGCCTATGGCGTTGGCCATGCCGCCGCGCCTCTATCAACGATCGGGATATCTGGTTTTCTTCCAACACCATTCGGTTGAGTGGACTTTTTTCTTACATTCATCACACCATAGCTTACTCTTTTCAGTTTTAAGGTACCCGACGCGCTTGAAACACCGCTCCATTGAGTGCCCGGATCTTTAGCATTCGTTGCACCAAAGGAGACTTTGATCCATTGCGCCGGTGATTTGGGATGATGAAGTGATGTTTGATCGAACACCTTCTGACAGGGACTGATTTGAAAATCGGCTGCCTGCGCCTGTGATGGAGCCGCCGCTGGTTTCTCCGGCCAAGATCTGTTGTTGGGCGGCCTCACGGAGAAGAGCAGCATATGTTGTGGCAACGGTCGGTAATGGGTTCATTTTGAGTAAATCTTGCTTGACCCGGTGATATTCACTACTAACCGCCCCTAATAGTTTAAACAAGTGAGTTTCTTGCATTCGCAGATCATTGGGTTGGGATCTCGCCGGTCTATTTCTCGCTGTAGATGTCTTCTAGTGATCCGTCTCCTTGCACTTTTCTATTGGCCTTGATCGTTAGATCAAAGATCTGTAGTGTATCGTCGCCACTGTTGAACGTTGTATCCAATCCTAGCCATAATTCGTGGGCGCTCGGGAATTCTGCAAAACGATGAGCAATATCTTGATCTAGCGAGTCAAGTAGCCATGAGCAGACTGCTAAATCATCGATTTCCCATTGGGGATATATCTTCATCATCAATTTTTTGTGGCGGAGGTTTGCCCGTTAGATGGCGAAGGCGACCTCTAACGCCAATTGTGACTTCACTAGTCTGACCAAATGGTGAAATTGTGTCCTGTCAACTTCACGGCAATCTGCAATTGTTGGTTGTTTTTGTTGTTGTGCGGTTGCATTTGCTTGAGAATAGCGGCTAGTTGGTTTGACATTTATAGTGACGCTGTATTTTCGAGTGTCAGAATCTTAGTACCATCTCCTGATTTCTCGTTTGTCATTGTGACAAGCAACCTAGTAAATGATGAATGCAAACGATCAGATTCAATGATTGATTCGTCTCTCTGATACCATAAAAGCCGAATAGAAAAAAATGAAATGAGAAGATAGATGGTTTTTGTTCTTCTAACTTTATTTCTTTCATTTGATTTCATAGAGATTAATATAGGGAGATTTACAATCATGATTCATATCCATTTGTGGATTGTTTGTCAACATTGTATGCTATTTATTGCTCCTCCTCAATTTACGGGATTTATTCAACACCTGGACAATCCTGTAACTTTCCGAATGAACTCTGGAACCAGATAGTATTGCGCCAGTAAATGGACCAATGCTACTACCACCTGTGAACGTCCAGTGAAAGTTAACTTGGTAAAACTCAATGTCCCCAACAGTCAAAAACATCACAGCTCAACTCTGGATTGAGTTTCACAGAAAATTTAAAGGAAATCTTACGATAAATCAATCATCTAATTGGAAGTGCATGAGTTACAATTTAGCTTCCTTGCAATTACCTTTGTTTGGTAGTACAGGGGATCCAAGGGCACCACCTTTCTCTCCAACTCCATGACAATCTTTTTCCCCCACAGAAACCGAAAGATAAGCATTCGACATCTCCCTTGCAACTGTACTTGTCAAGCCATGTGTGGAAGGTTCCAATGCTTTTAGCCTGAATCCGTGTTCAGTTTTTGTAAGAAAAACGTGTTCCGGTGCTCAAATAGTAATCTATTATTTGGAATTCGTTATAAGTATTTATGAAATGTTTATATACTGAATAAACAAATATTTTCAGCTCATATAAATAGGCTATGTGCTTATTCATTCAATATACGTACGGGAATTTTCTAGTTGTCTAACCATATACTAGACTTAGATTTGATTCGTGAATACCTAATGAGACTCTGGTAGACTCGTTATCCGAATATTCGATCCGATCACACTTCCACAAAATGTAATCTTATCGTATTTTTATTTATTTTATTTAAATTCAATTTTAAATACGTTCTAATTATTAAATTACAAATTTAATAGCTTCAAGATTGTTGCGTCTTAGTTCCATAGCAAGTTGATCGGACTCCAATCTCTTTTGCATCCGTTCCTGTGCTGATCACATTCCAATCTTTTTTGCATCAGGCCTTCTGTAATTATTGCTTTTCCTATCCTCAAATACACATTCTCTTGACTTATGCCCTGTTCTGTACCTCTAGTAATTTTTTCCTTTTAATTCTCCTTCTCCTTCTCCTTTTGATTTTACTTCTTCTTTTAATTTTGTATTTTTTGAGTGTTTGGGAAAACTATGAAAAAATTAAAAAAATTATTGAAATACTGTTTGCAATCAAAATTTGTAAGTTGATTAAATAGTGTTTGTAGTTAAATTTGGTAAGATAACTTTAATTTATTTACGAAATTGCCGTTAAAAGTAGAAGTTGAAAAAAAAATAACCTCTTACCTATTTCTGGAAAAAAAAAAAGGAGTTTTGACTGAAAAAAAAAAAAAGAAGGAGATTAATTCATTTGCACTCATATATAATTTATTTTCGATTGGACTTTGCAATTTATTTGGGACTGCACCTTGTAATTTATAGTTTTTGCATTCTTGGGGGATAGATTAATTCATGAATGAGCCAAGGAAAAGCTTTTAAATTAAAACTTTTAATGGTTTTATTTTGTAAAACAGAAACCTTGAATGGAAATCACCTTGTTGAAAATCATCGAAACTGAAGCCATGTTTCAAAGAGAAGTTAAAATCCATTAATGAAAATTGACCGTTTATTTCATTAATGAAAATTTAATTAAAAAAACAATATGCGCTTTGCCTTTTATTTTGGAGATTTTAAAAATTGGGCCTTAAATTGGTGTCTGGAATACACCTTACAAGTCTGGAAGTGAGTTTTGTAGTACATTTGAGGCCTGGAACATAAGAATCTGTTTTTTGCGAGAAATGATATAGCGCATGAATTTTTACGCATGATGGGTCCTACGTGTTCAACACCAAATGAACGGTTGAAATTGATATTTTTTGCTCATAACGTGCGCTTCCAAGTGAAGATCTTTGAGGGCTTTGGCATTGGTGAAGAAACATGTGCCCCTGCCTAAGGGGGCCAACGAAGAATTAAGTTGGTCATCTTTTCTGTCGATATTTTGTCTACTTAATTAACCCGTTTAGTTGGAGTCTGATGTGGCAATCAAGGTAGAAAACAAGGGTAAGATTTTCAAGCAATTACCTGTTACACATAATCAATGAATTTAACAAATTTATTGTAATAGAGAAAAATAAGCAATATGAAATAAAATTAAATAAGAGTTACATTAACTTCAACCTTTCACCGTTGAATGAACACTAGAGTTTGAAGAACTCCGAGGCCTTTGAAACTCACAGTTTTCTTAAAATAGATTCGCCCTCTCCTAGGTGCTTTGAGATTCTCGAGCGTCTGTCTCCCAGGATACAACGGACACGAGTTGATATGCACAACACTTGTAGCACAACTCCGGCAAACTCCAACGATATCTTTCTTCAACCACCACAAGAAGGACTCACAAAAATACTTCGAGAAGAGAGAATAAAATTCTAGACTCAATTTTCAAGTGTGTGTTTCACTCATGAGGGGATCCACTATTTATAGAGTT
>JAOWBN010135393.1:0-18981 GCA_028565015.1 Pinguicula moranensis
CGCATCTGTAATCCTCTAAGATGCATGAAGTCAGTCAGAGTACGACCATCAACTGGAGAAAGTTCAAGTGACGCAAAATCTGAGACCTGAAAAAAGAAAACAACAAATTAAGGGACAAATCTATGACAGTCAAGTTCATCATAATTTTAGCAATTAATGAAATGATACCAGCTTTGGCAGAGCAACATCACTGTAATGCTCATGTGCCATCTCGACAAGCTGATCCACCGACTGCATGGTGAAGCATTGAATCAGTGAGGTGTTACCAAAATTTCGAAGACATCCGAATGTCAATTTAAAGTGCTTAGATTGCACAGAGAAACTAGATAAATTTTTGGAGAAGCCAAAAGGGCATCAACGTGTTAATCCAACTAGACAGAGCATATTATATTTCATTTGAACTCATCAGTAGTAAAACTGGCAAGGATGTGATGCCACTATTATCCTCTCAAGGTCCTACTAAACCACATTGGATTCTGTAAGGACAAGAAAGCGATGAATCATTTCTCCTACCTCCTTTCTGGTCAGTGGTCACAGCTCTAGCAAATTAAAGATTTATGGGTAAGTCAGTTCAGAGCTAATAATCTGGACTCAGATCTGAACAAAAAGAAATGTTAAAGAATCATGGAGCTCTCCTCACCTCCTCATGTCTCCATACAAAGACAACTCATCCCAGTTAACCATCTACGTCATAGAAAGGATATCTAAAGCTTAATATGGCATTTTCGAATGTTTCAGACACTTCATTTGGACACCAATTCAATGAATGTCTAGAAATCTGTTTCATAGGCTTGAAATGAGGAATCTGGATGGAGTAATTGCTTAGCAAAAAAGAGGAGAAAAAAAGGTATAGGAGAAAGTGGGATTGAAAAAACTTGCATAATGATGTATCCTTACATACACGGTCATGCTATGTCCCCTTTTTCATTTAACCTTGACTTTAACCTTTGATTCTCTTTCCTAACTGTCTTGAAATTGGTATATCCTCTGTGGAAGCAAGAAATGGCGATAGAGGTAATGGGCAGCTTCTTATACATCTAGTAATAATAAAGAAAACAATACCTTTGTGTAAAGGTCAACCCCGATTTGCCTCAACCGTTCAAAGGCTTCTTCTGGAAGATATTTCTCCAAAGCATAGTTGGACCCATTAACTTTGGCATCATCTCTAGTAGCTTTGGTTTCCAGGCTACTGGGACCAGCAGTGTCATTTTCATTCTCACCAATATCGGTAAGCAAGTTCTTTTCCCTCTTCTTTAGCATTTTAAATTGCTTTCCAAGTCCTTTAACCACTGGTTCAACCTTGTTATCATCCTTTCTACTATCATTATCTGCAGATGTTTCCTGCTTTTGTAGATGTTGCAACCAACAGGAACCAAGTTCCCATCTCATACAACTTTCTGCTAGAGCAGTTTCATCCTCCAACTTTGACAGACTAACTTCTATAACTTTCTCGACCAAGCCTTTCGATGTCCCAAGCCCCATCATATCAGATTGATGAGTTTGGTCTCTGACCAAGGATTCTGAGGATGGATCATGGAGCATTACTCTTAAACTGTAAAACATCCATTGTCAGTTTATTTTCCATATGACCAGGAACTGATCTGATTAACAGAAACAATATCATCTTTTAAAGTTAGCATATCAAAACGAATTAGCATTTGCATAGTATCAGAAAACGAAAACATATGCATATAAATGGTTTTGGTTTCACATGTAGAAAATATGATATAGTGTTCTTGATTATATAATGCATGCAACTTAAGAACTTAGGCAAGCAAGCCAAAGCATTTCAGAGCCCAAAATTTCATTCTGACAGTAAAATTCACAGTTGTGAGATTTGAAATAAAAAAGGAAAAACTGAAAAAATAAAGAAACTTGCTTAGACACTACAGCAAAGATGATCTGATAAGATGAAATTTTCAATCAAGCCGCTTGCTTGGCATTATTGCCAAGGCCTCAGCCAATCCTAATATAGCACATCTTATTTCTAGTGGTATGCAGAAAAAAGATTCATCAGGAAAAATTACCATCAAGACCAACCAGACAATTTACAGAAGTATTTTCTAAAGAGAGAACAAAAACCTGTTAACATTAAGCGCATTAGCACCTCCATCTGCTTGATCCTCAATTTCTAAATCTTCTGAAAGCAGTCTTCCCCTTTTTATATCTCCAACGACATTCACAGTTGCGGTGTAACCGCAATGCCTTACAACCACAACACCCAAAGATGAAGTGTCCTGTAAAAGGTGGTTGGATGTTCTTACTCAACTCAAACTTACTAAAACGGAGAGAAACTAATGCAGATTCACATAAAAGTATGAGTATCTTCAGTCCAAAAGCAGTCCTGTTCAGAAACATTGTGATCACCCAACATAAGCACCATCTTACCAGAAACCATAAGAAAAGACACTGTTTCGACGAGAAAAACGGAACCATTTGTTGAGAAATAATGCAGGAGTACTTAAGATATGATCGTGCTGATAATTGAAACATTGATATAGAAATAAGAGCAGTGAATTATCATAGGCATACTGGGGGATAATGTTTTAAACTTGTGATTCATAAAAGCATGCAAGCTTGGGACTAAAGATACTAATCTGTTTAGAATTGGAACTTAATATGTAAATAACAGCAATGAATAATCATGGATATACTGCGGGTTAATGTTTTAGTATTGTGATTCATAAAAGTGCACTAGCTGAGAACAAAGTTTTAGAGCAAGAAGTTGAAATATACCCTTCTTAGCATGCATCCAGGATATGGCTTCAAAGAATTCATTGTCATCTAGATAGAGGTAATAAAAGAGGTTGTGTAGTTTTAGCATAAGTTACTTACATGTACAACAACACTTTCATCAGAGGTTAAGCCTTTAAGTATGTTTCTTTGAGAAACTTCCTTGGGAGATTCATCGAGGGTTTTGCAGCCAATAATCTTCACCCCCCTTTTCCAGCTTGCTTCTGACTCATCTCTTCTGACTACAATAGAAAGATCTCCAATGCGACTCTCATGCAAAATGGAACCTGAAGGACACTTTGAAGCAGTTGGAACTGCAGACGCGATCACTTTCTGTATGGACGAAATGGCTTTAAAAATGGAGACATCCAGAAAAAGATTATGAACCAGAAATGCCTTTCTATCTCGAACTACTCTCTCTTCTTCAGTTTTGCATGGTAGATTAGCCAGTATTGCAAAGTCTGTCGCCCATGACCTACGATCATACTCTCCTAATCTCCCCTTGCCTCCACCAGTTCCTCCCCAATTGACATCTTCCGCTGGCAGGGGCACATAGCATGATGCAGAATCAACAACTGTTGGAGGAACTAGCCAGGTGTTTGAACGGAAACCATATGGAAGGTTGCCAAACTGGAAAAGTAACCTTCATTAACTCATTTCTTCTAGCCGAATTGACTAAAAAACAAAATATTACCTTATTGTGTTCAGCAAAGGCTTTCATCAAGGATGCATACACCTGCATGGAAATATGACATTAGTATCTTGTCCAAAAGACCAGAAGGAATGTTTTATCACAAGAACACAAATGACATCCTCTGAAATGTCAGCAGGGCTCTTCAGTACAAATAGTACTAGAACCACTCACGTTTGCAAAAGCTTGACTTTGCTGTTGCAGAAGATCCACCAGGGAATGACTCCGCAAAACCTGTTTCCCTAAGGTGTAGAACCCTTTTACTGATGCCATCACTTGTATTATCTTTCCATTGCATATCTTTATCTGCCAAAACATCATATGATCATCAATTCTTCTGGAAGTTTCACTCAGTTTACCACTAGAATCTATACGGGGCCATCAAGAAAAGCTCATGAGCTCGCACAACGTAAAAGCTTTATGATTTCTGCTTCTGTGTAAAAGATAAGGAGATAAATATGCTGATTCTGAAGTAGCGAAATCTCATAAAACGCCAGTTCCATGGGTTTAACATGAATTAAACGACAATTTTACCTGATAAAATAAGTGTACGCAAACTGGACTAACTAATAAATATTATTCGCTTGTAGAAGTTGAAATAAGTTGGCACATTCATCAATTACTGAATAATAGCCAACACATCCCCAAATAGAAGAACTTGAGATAGAACACCTGCATTTCGAAATATTCACCGTCCCTTCGAGACTCTCCATCTTTATCTTCCACTTTTTTGAGATCTGCATGTTTCCAAAGCGTCAGCTTACCGTACCGTCCAAAAAGTAGAATAATGCAAACCAAATCCTAGCCAGAAAGGAACAAAGAGAGCAAACCGTACGTATAATGGGCGGTGCGACGTGCGAGAAAGAGAAGAAGTCGTAGAAATCCGAGAGCTTCGGCACGGGATGAATCGCCACCATATCATAACTCGCAGAAGTTGCCGGCATCGGAGTCTCCGGCGACTGTAAGTCTCCATCCGTCGCCTCTGCAACTGCCGCATCCGGTTTGACCTTCGTTCTCTTCTGACGAGATTCCGGTCCGCAGCCACCACCTTTGTTTTTTGCGAAGCGCGTGGTGCACGCGACGATGTCGAGCACCCTTCGCACGTGCGACGCTGCGCGTGCCTCATCAGCATACACCTCTGAGAGTGAGAGGTGACAGTGGCAATTTCGTTACTAATATGAAAATCTTCGTTGATATTTTCAACTGCGGTGTCTTCAAAAATTTAATTCTATAAAAAATTAAAAATCGCCATCGCCACGTCATCACAGTAGCACCAAACAGACCAACTTTTCACTTATGCATTCAAATTTGGTGTCCGCATTATTTTTAAAGCACGACATCATTTATGATTAAAAAGCATGATAATAACAGTAGAAACATGCTATAATATATGTTATGCACCACCAAGCCTGTGATGTGATGGGGGGAGGGAACGTGCGGATGGGCTTGTAAATTCTACGTTTTCACAGTTTTAATGCAATACATAGTTAACTACCCCCAAAACGCATGATAATAAAGTATCCAAAAAAAATGAACACAAGGAACACTCAAGAAATAAAAATATGATACATTAGAATAAAAAATTATATTTATCCATACTTAAGTTTCGACAAATCTTACGTGACCTTACACGTGCATTCCTGATTTTTCGTAAAAGGCATCAAGGCGGTAACAAATTCCACGTCATTTTACTATTGCTCCACATTTTTGTTTTTTTTTCTTTTACCTTCGACCATTCTGAGCAAGCATGGCTTCAGTCCGACCACCTCCACCTTGTCATTCAATTTCTGTCCTTTAACCTGCCCAAGTTATTACAGAACATCGGAATTGTCGAAGGAGTGGCGGTCATGAACCGTAAGCAAGCGTACACTACACTTAAATTATCTAGTATGGAGATGAGAAAGAAACACGCAACCACGTGTGTGTGTGAGAGAGAAACTCGCACCCACAGGCCACATGTGTCTGTGAGTGAGAAATTCGCTATTGGAATCTTTTCTTCTTCTTACCTCATGGGAAAGGGAATACTCTGTGTGATGGCAAGTTTCAGCATGAACAGCTAAGAGCTTTTTAACATCCAGAAGCTTGTCAGTCGAGATACCCTATAGGTGAAACAGGGGAAAAGAAGAACAAATGGATGAAATTGGAATTTTCGGAAAAAGGAAAATAAGTCATCAAACTCGATTTTTACCTTGAGAACCACTTGAGTGTCATAGGGTGTGATGACAGTTATGTCAACAACACTTGGTACAACTGCAAAAAACAAAACAAGCATTGTATGGAATCCATACTATGGATATGAACTACCAACAAAAAAAAATTGAGAACTTATACTGGGAAATTTTCTTACCCTTTTCCTCCTTCTTCCTCTTCTCATTCTTGGCTTTGTTTCCCTTGACCTTGCTTGACCTTGGGGCCATTTTTGTTTTTCTTGTGGGGAATACAGAGCAATCAATGAAAAGTTTTGGTACTCTGAGCTAACTTTTGGAGCTGGAAGTTGGGCATGAGTTGAGAATCCTGTATGTTGATAAGAATATAACAGTGAAGGAAAAAAAATTGTTGTGAGGGTTTGTATTTTTGATGGTTATAGAAGATAGAGTAGATAGGATAAGAGTTTTTAGGTTTGGTCTCTGGTGAGGATTTTGGCAAACAAATCCTGGCCTCTCCTTGTTGCTCTGCTGATAATTTTGGTTTCGAGTTCTCTGTCGCACAGTTCTCTCTCCTCTTACCATACACGTGACCTGGGAGTGGGGGAGGTGAGATTTCAAGGACATGGAAAGGGAACTGGTCGATGAGCGACACGGGGGCCGGTGCATGCTCGGATTCTTTGGCTTTTATTTTATTTGTTTTCCAAAAAAAGAAATTCAAGCCGATTATGTATGGAGAAGCAGTCAGCCACCTCATGTTGAGTTAGGGGGTGGAGACGGTGCTTGTTAGCCAAACGGCAAAGCAAGCGGCCTTCGATCCTCAGGGCATGCCCAGAGGTCGAGGGTTCGAGTCCCCCAGTCGTAATGAGGGGGGAATTTTGCTGTTACCTGAGGGGAATAGTCGGCGGGCCGAAGGCCCAACGGATACCCCGATTCGTGATACTGGGCCGAAAGGCCCAGCCCTGATTACTTATCAAAAAAAAAAAAGAGTTAGGGGGTGGATACCCCCTTTGATTATGTATGGAGAAGCAGTCAGTCACCTCATGTTGAGTTAGGGGGTGGATACCCCCTTTAATTTCGGTTGGTGCTAAATTTAGTTCTTTAAAATAATACTAATAAATTTATTAACATAATTTCCCCTCTTAAAAATGTTCCCCCCTTAATTCAATCTGATATGCAATGTTCATAATTTGATTTCTTTACTATACATTTTTTTCCATTGTTATTCATTATTTATATTACTTTCATTAGAAAAGACTAAGAGCATGTTTTGTACCAAAAAAAGAGAGCATGTTTTGTACCACTTATTTTTCAAATTATTTTTCTCATTCTCCTTTTTTTTTCAGATTATTTCAAAAACAGTGTGTTAAAACTCCACTTGTCCTTCTACTACTCATTTTTTTCCAATCAAAACTATTTTTTTTAAAAGTAGATAGGAGGTTAATTTTTTTTCTACTTTTACTTTTAATGGCAATTTCGCAAATAAATTAAAGTTATCTTACCAAATTTAACAACAAATACTATTTAATCAATTTACAAAATTTGATTGCAAACACTTTTTTCAATAATTTTTTTTAATTTTTTCATAATTTTACCTAACACTCAAAAAAATACAAAATTAAAAAGAGAAATAGAATCAAAAGATAAGTAATAGAGAAAATCACCATGGATACAAAATCAATTTTTGTAGTCAAGGTTTATTTGGGTTAGGCATGGGATGTTTTCAACGGTTAGGACATGGGTTTGCAAATAGTTTTAAAAGTAACTTTTGCATTTTATTGTAGGGCATTCACAAATTACAATATATATAGACAACCTTCTATTTACCTATTCCTACATTTTAGGGTAAAGCTTGAACTTTAGCTTACTTTATTCCATCAATTCCTTATTATAATATTTCAAGTAATATTGGATGTTTTTATCCTTAAGGAGAGAAAAAAAATAATATACTAAAAAATAAAATTTATATAATACAAAATATGCCAGAAAAGTAAATCATTGAAAATAAAATAATATTATTTTTTTAATGTTTTCATTTACACAACTGCCGCCATCCATTTTCAAGCTTGTTTCCCATTTTTTTATGGTCCAGCCAGACCCAGTCCGGTACGAACCCTCATGGACCTGCTGGGCCCAACCCATTTTAATAATTTTCTTAAATTTTTTAAATTTTTTCAAATAAGATATTGATCCAAAAAAATAAAAATAAATAAAAATAATAAAAATGGGCAATGCTGGGCCAACCCACCATGTTGAAAAATTTGACTCAATCCGATACTGCAAAAAAAGGGCTAGCCCGACCAGATATGCTATATGGTACGTGCTAGCCCGACCAGTATTTTAACTTGTTATTTAGTCGGTTGAATTCAAGGTTTAATTAGGGTTATGTAAGAAGTTCCGAAACATTAACAAAACTAAAGAGGAATATGGTTCAAATTTACATACTAGCTTAGAGGCGAAGTACACGGCCTTCGACCTCAGGACTTGCTTAGAGGTCGAGGGTTCGAGCTCCCATCGTGGTGTGAGAAGATTTCGCTATCACCTGGGATAAGTCGGAGGGCCCAATGGGTCCGAAGGATACCTGACTGGGTAGTGGAGAAGGCTGGTCCGTGGATTTGAACGGGTTTTGGCCCACCGTGCTTCGGTTCGGTTGCCCGGTCAGTCCGATTCTGATAAATCCGTGGATTTGAAAGAAGCGGCTGCCGTGGACCCCATTACCTATATAAAAAAAAGGTTCAAATTTGCATAATTAGAGTCCATATAACCTATTTTGTACCTCTAAAAAAAAATAGACTATGCGTCTCCTTCTATTTTTTTCTCAGATTATTACAATATGACAATTTTAAAACTTGACGTATGCTTCTCTTTTTTAGCCAAAAATAATTTATTGCCAATAATCCAAACTTCTAACATAAGAGAGAATGACAAGAAGAATAATAAGTAAAAGTTGAAAAAATATGAGAGTTATAAAACATGCCAAACATTTATTCACAAAACATGATTGAGTGCTTTGTCATCCATTAGTTCAGTGGCTTTCTAAGAAGTAAGAAGTACTATTGCATCGTATGAAACTCATTGAGAGAGAGTTTGATTTAAAACTGGAGTTTTTTGGAACCCTTGTTGGTTGATGCATAAATTGTTTTAGTGAGTGATGCTTCTGATACATATGGGGACAATTCTTGCAGCTTGACCTGCTCGTACTCAAATAATAATTATTTTAATAAATTTATCCTTAGTTCCTAAATATAGCGGGATGTTGAGAATGAATAAATCTACATGCATCTTTAGTGATTTGTCAACACAAGAATATGCATGGATTAAGTATGACAAATGTGATGTTACTTGTCAACAAAAGGATGAAGAATCTAGCATGTAATATGATGTGTCAACTTAAAATGATGCATGAGTTTTGGAGATAAGGAGAAGCCAACACCTCACCCCCTCAAATCTCCTATAAATAGGACTCCACCATGGGATGAAAGAACACACAAAAACATTGAGAGAAAATTGTAGAGAGATCAAGTGTAGAATTATTCTTTGAAGAAGAAAGTAATCTCCCGGATATTTATTATCCTTTGTATTCATCACATTGTTATTAACGATTTCATAACACGTTATCAGCACGACTCTACTGCTGAGCTACAAGCAGGAGGTAAAATTATTCAATTAGTGTTATAATGTCTAATCTTTCCAAACTTGAGTTTGTTGCTCTTGACATCTCTGAAAAAAATTCTTATCATGGGTTCTAGATACGAAAATTTATCTAGATGCTATGGGTCTCAGAGACACCATAAAAGATGCAAATAAAGCATCTCAACAAGATAATGCGAAAACCATGATATTTATTCGCCACATATTAATGAGGGGCTCAAAGCATAATAACTCACTATAAAGATCATGCAGATTTTGGGAAAAATCTAAAAGAGAGATATGACTACCAGAAAACGGTGATACTTTCAAAAGCTCGTTATGATTGGTTGCATTTACGCTTACAATATTTTAAATCTGTAAGCGAATACAATTTTGCCATGTTTAAAATTAGTTCTCAACTGAAGTTATGTGATGAAAAGATTACCAATGAGGACATACTAGAGAAAATATTCTCTACTTTTCATACCACTAATATGCTCCTACAGTAGCAATACCGTGAAAAGGTTTTAAGAAGTACTACAAACTGATTTTGTGTCTTCTAGTGACTGAACAAAATCATCAATCACGCCCCAATGGTTCTGTTCCATTCCCAGAAGTGAATGCGAGTACATATAATCAAGGCCCTCGCTGTGGTCGTGGTCGTGATTGTGAACGTGAAAATCAGGGAAATCATCCTAACTCGCGTTGCAATAATCCCAATAATACAAATAACCACAAAAAATGAGAGAAAAACGAAAATCTGCAAGGTCGTAACAAAGAATCCTAGGGCAACAAGAATGTAAAAAATGTTTGCCATCGATGTGGGATGAACAATCATTGGGCCTGTACCTGTCGTACGTCAAAGCACCTTGTAGAACTTTATCAACCTTCAAAAGCTAAAGTGAAGAATGCGGAGACAAACTTTGTTCAAAATCCAATACCGAATGTAGAGATGATTTCCTTCATGGCAAATTTGATGTGACACATTTAGATGTTGCTGATTTTCTTATCCACCCTGATCCTATGAATTATGGCGAAAATATCTAAATTTTTTATTTTATTTAGTTCTCAGTATTATGTTTTATTTATTTTGTAATCATTACTTTATTAATTTATTGAAGATAACTATAGATTTATCCAAAACAAATTAGGAAGATGCATGTCTCGCAGAGTACAATAATACACAATAGACTCAACAATAAAAAAATATTTTATTTTTCTATCTACAAGGAAAGCAACCAAAGGAAGATGCATGTGTGTGCTTATGCAGATGCTGGCCTTAAATAAAAATAAATAAGGAAGTTGCAAGCTCGGTGCTTGAATTTGGATTTGATGCATAAATCCAAGTTTTATGTTCTCTAACTAAATATTTGCTGGGAGCAATGCTCTTGAATTGCTTATTTGCTTTGATTTCTTTTATTGAGATTCTCTATTTTTTATTTGGTGAATGCAGTTAAAGGTATAGCTTCTTTCTACTTGTTTGGGAGATACATTTAAGAAAACTAAATGACAAAACTTGTTCATTGCTCTCACAATCTGTTAGCCTTTTCACCATTAATGCTTCGTTTGGGAGGAACTTTAGAAGACGAACTCATCTATCAAACGGATGCAAACCGCAACCCTGCACTCCGTTTTTGAAGAACCCTTCTCTGTTATTTGGTTTCACAAAGGGATGCCTGCCCTTTGCTATTGGGATGAGCTAAATTCGTTCTTCAATGAATCCGGGTCACTTGCTGCTATGTTATCTTGTGTTCGTACTTTGAATGTGAAAGGATGGTGATGTTCATAATTTGTAGGGCTCTCGTTGTTTTTGGATTGAATGGATAGAAATTAGTGCGTTAATGTGGCACGAGATTCAGTTTTGTCAACGAAAGAAAATGAAGAAAATGGTTATAAGGGGAAACAAGGGCCCCCCCCCCCCCCTTTTTTTTTGTATTTTCTGATAAATGGGAAATGTACATCTGTCTCTTTTTTATTTTCTATTTATACAAAAAAACGTCTTCACGCGGCAAGAATAGCTCAGCGCCTCTTCAAGTTATTCAATCAGTGCTTCTTTAATTATCCAAATAACACTTCTTCAAGTAATCTTCCATCCGTTCCGTTCGATCATCCATGATCGAACAGACATGACTTAAACTGAGAAACTGGTATTTCAACTCCAGGAAGGTGCTCCTCGAGTTGTTTATCTGCTGCTGAGATCTCCATCTCTGTGCCCTGCTTCTGCTTCTTCTTCACGTCTGACTCGGCTCCATTCAACACGCTCATCTCAAGATGAGCGTTCCACAAGCTCATCTTGGATAAAATCAAAGAAAAGGGCGCAGGAGATAAGGCCTTAGTAAATATGTCAGCAAGTTGAAACTGAGATGAGACACGCTGCAAACTGATCAAACCTTCTTTCACCTGCGTGCGCACAACGTGACAATCGATGTCTATGTGTTTCGTCCACTCATGGAACACAGAATTTGTAGCTATGTCAATAGCAGCCTTGCTATCACACCAAAAATCCACTGGAAGAGGAATAGGATGTCTGAAATCTTTCAGAACATAAGTAATCCATTGTAACTCTCGAACAGCTGCCGCCATCGCCTTATACTCAGCCTCTGCTGAAGAACAAGAAATGGTGGTCTGTTTCTTTGACTTCCATTAAATCAAACTGGAGCCTAGAAAGACACTATACCCTGTCAGAGATCTTCTGGAGGTCTTGCAGTTTCCCCAATCTACATCACAAAAAATTGTGAGTTGCTGAGATGAAGAACTGGGATAAAACAATCCAAGAGTAGGCTGTCCGGACAGATATTTTAAAACCTGAACTGCAGTGTGCCAGTGGGAATCATGCGGTGTATGAACAAATTAAGAGAGCTGCTGCACAGCGTAAGTAAGATCAGGATGGGAGTAATTCAAGTACAACAATCTGCCAACCAACCTTCTATACTTTTTTGGGTTGTGATAAAGTGGGGAAGAATCAACAACCATAGCCTCAAATTTAAGATCTCGAGGAAGAGGTGTAGGAGCAGGTATACTATCCAGCATGTTCACATCTTGTAGCAGGTCTTTTACATATTTTCTTTGGCTTATATAAAGCTCTTCATGAGACCGAGCTATCTCCATCCTCAAGAAGTATTTAGCCTCGCCGAGGTCCTTGATGCTGAAAGCCTCATCTAAGTAACCCTTGACCTGTTGCAGAGCAGTCTCATTCGTTCCTGTCAACAATACATCATCCACAGACACGAGTAATACCAGGCTGAACTGTGCAATGTGCATTAAAAACAGACAATGATCATGAGCAGATTGATGAAAGCCAAACTGGTGCAGTTTTGAAGTAAACTCTAGATTCCATTGTCTAGATGCTTGCTTGAGTCCGTATAATGATCTTTTCAGCTTGCAAACTTGGCCCTTTCGAGCTTGAAAATAGCCCAAAGGTGGATACATATACACCTCCCCATCCAATGTGCCATGTAAAAACGCATTATTAACATCCAGCTGCTGGATGTTCCATTTGTTTGCTGCTGCTATGGCAAACACTAGCCGCACGGTCACCACCTTAGCCACAGGGTTGAACACTTCATGGAAGTCTTCACCCTCAATATGGTTATAGCCCTTTGCAACAAGACGCGCCTTGTATCTATCCACCGAACCATCAGGTCTGCACTTAACTTTATAGACCCACTTGGAGCCTATTGCTTTCTTTCCTGATGGCAGTTCTGTCAAATCCCAAGTTTCATTCTCTTCTAAGGCTCGCAGTTCAGCATTCATTGCATCTATCCAATATTGATTTGTCCTTGCTTGATTGTAATTCTTAGGTTTACACACTGTTGAGAGATTTGCCAAAAAGTTCTGATGTCTGATTGAAAACTTGTATGCTGTGTCCGAGACAATCAGCCTAGCAGGTTGCATGGAAAAACAGGTAAAGGACGTGTGAAAATCTTCAAGCCAAGTTGTTGGTCTCCTTTCTCTCTGACTTCTTCTGAGGGCTGGTACAACAGAAGTAATAGTGACAAGTGATACTGAACCATTGTCCTCCAAGATGGGATGTGGTTCCTGAAGTTCATCATCTATGTCTGAAGCTGGAAGAGTATCAGGTGCAAATTGTTCAGTTGCTGCCCTGGGAATATCAGAAGGCATTAGATCGCTTGTACTATCTCTAGATGAATCATCATAGTCAGCTGCAGAAGGTGTCTGCTGTATCAAAGACTCTGAGGAGTGAGGTGATCCAGGAAACACAGATTCCTGGAAAATAACGTCTCGTGAAACAACTATCTTTCTCTGCACTGGAATATACAACTTATACCCCTTCTAAGTAGGACAGTAACCTACAAAGATTCCTTTCAGAGATCTTGGATCAAATTTATCTCCCACGGGGCCATTATCCACTGCATAGCATAAACTTCCAAACACCTTCAGATTGTCAAATCTGGCTTATATCCATGAAGAATCTCAAAAGGAGACTTCCAACGATGCACTCTACTCGGCCATCTATTCAACAGGAATGTCGTTGTCAAGATAGATTCTCCCCAAAAAGCTTTTGATAATTTGGAATGAATCAGAAGGCTTCTTGCAATCTGGATTAATGTCTTGTGGCGCTTTTCAACTATTCCATTCTTCTGGGGCGTATACGGACAGGTTTTCTGATGCACAATCCCCAAATCACTCAATAGAGATGCACACTTATCATTGACAAACTGAGTCCCATTGTCAGTCTGCAAAACCTTTACTTTGTTGTTATACTGCGTCATAATCATATTGATGAAGTGCCGAATCAAGGATGATACTTGATGCTTAAATTTGAACAGATATGTCCAGGTATTCCGACTTCTATCATCTACAATTGTCAAGAAGTAGTTGCAAACACTTAAAGATGGCTTCTTATACGGTCCCCAAACATCAAGATGAAGGAGATCAAAACAGTTTTCAGAGATCCTACTGCTTTCAGGAAATGGAACCCTGCATTGTTTGGACAAGGGACATATCTCGCACAATCTGAGCTTAGTTTTCATTTCTGCTGAAATATCAGTATCACTTAGATGTTCTATTACATCAAAGGACGGATGTCCCAATCTGTTATGTAAGATATCTATGGATACAGCCGAATAAGCATTGCTATAAACATTATGAGGCACAAATCTCTCTGAGCCAGATGTCGTTCGAATCAGGGATGGTGAGTGTACCAGTTGCATCCTCCTTATATTCTCTAGATCAAAGGAGTCTTTATTCAATATGTATAACTCCTTGAAAACCGTCCCTGCTGCCACTATTCCAAAATCCTTAAGATCCTGCATCAACCAACTATTAGGTAGAAAATTGAAGCCAACATTTTCACATATGGATAACTTCCTTACTGGCAAAAGATTATACTTAAAACATGGCAAATATAAACAGGAATCAAGCTGCACAAAATCATATAGTTGGACATCACCAGAACATATCTCATTTCTGATGCTCCCATCAAGTAGCCAAACTGGAGCAGCATTCTTATAAGATATGTGATTAGTCAACGAGCAGAACTTTGCACACATGTGATTAGTAGCTCCTGTATCAACTATCCAGTCATCAGGAGTAATCTCATCATGATGTAATAATTGAAGAATGTAGAAAACTGTTGTACCTGAAAATTCTCCAAAATGAGCCATATTGACTAGGTTCTTGTCCTAATGATGGACAACATCCTTTCCTGCTGTCACACGTTGTAGTTCCCTCTGTAGCCCTTCTATAACATCATACAAATTAGCCTTTAAATTGCCAATGGAGTCTACAGGCGTTGTTCCAGTGGCACCATTTCCAGATTCACTAGTATAAGTGTGATTTGCTCTCTGATAGGTTTTACCATTCCTCTTCAACTCCTCATACCAGTCAGGATATCCTTTATTCTTAAGACAATTTTCCACGGTATGTCCATGTCTATCACAATGAGTGCAAAACAGCAACCGTTCGTCAATCTTTTGAAAACCAGTTTTAGGCTTAGATCCACCATCTTTCTTCCAGACTCCTCCAGTTGACCCCTTTGTCATCATAGCCGAATTTAAAGGATCGGGTGTGGCAGCGATACTAACACTAACTTGCCTATGTTTCTCCGCAGCCACAAACATATTATAAACTTTATCAACATGCGGCAGAGGATCAACATTAATAATCTGACTGCGATCAGTCTCATATATCTCATTTAAGCCCATAAGGAACTCCATTACTCTGTCTTCATTCTCTCTTTTCCTCAACAGATCACCAAGCTCTCCATCAATCTGTGGAACAGGCCGGATCTGCTCATATTGATCCCATACCTATTTCAATTTTCCAAAAAACTCGCACACAGATGTCTTACCATGTCTGCTCAATGCAACAGATCTCTTCAATTCATACCAGTGCGCAGGGGCGGAGCCAGAATTTTTACCAAAGGGGGGCCAATTTTTTTTTTTTTTTGAGTAAAGTGGGTATAGGTCGGGTTGAATCTGGTCCGATCAACTATGCACGTTCAGATGTTGTGGTAGAAACTAGAAGAGTCAAAACAAATTGAATCAACCTATAAAAAATTTATGATTAATATTACTGTTATTTTAGATAATATTTTTGATAAAAATATTATTTCAACAATATTTTTATTAAGATGTTTGTTTAAACAATAATTGTAATGATCTTTGTCTCCACAATTTTGTACTAATTGTCGGATTTTTTTATAATAGAAATAAATTCAAAAGTTTAGAATTTGGTTGACTAACAATTCAGATAAAAATTCAACTATAAAAAATTATATTAAAGAACTATAATATATATATATATATATTGAAAACTATCTGAAATTAATATAGATAAGAGTTTATTACAATCAATAAAAATTATAAATCTCTCTATGGCATATTGGTTTGAACAAGAAATTTTCAATTGTCCAACTAGGGTTCGAATTCTGGCTCCTTTTGTTGTTTTTTATTCTTCAAAAAAGAATGAAAAAATAGCTCAAGGGATTCGAACCCTCGGCATTAACAAAAAAATTCTACTACTTCTACCAACTGAGCTAGACATTGAACTATTAATTATGAGAATCAAATATAATTATAATATTTTAAGGGAAACCAAAATAAAAAATAAATACTTATATAATTTTTATTTCTTTTAAATCTTGGGTGGACCAAGGCCCCTTGTCCCCTAACTCCACCTAGTCCCCCAACTCCGCCTATGAGTACTTGACGACACAAAATAAATTGATGCCGTCTAGTCCTCCTTTGGTTGTATTTGAGAGATAACTTAGCTACTAATATGTATAATGATTAACGTGTGTGCAATATTATGAACAAACATTAATATCTTGTCAGACATGAGATTTTGGAAAATATATGTACCTTAATTTTAAAAATGCATTGAAATAACTGTCCTCGGTCACTGGAGGAACGCCGTAACTGTAAATATCGTTAAACAGATTGAAGATTGCGTTGAGCTAGGCCCATTTCATTTTAAATTTGTCGAATGTAAGCAACCAGCACCCCATCTAAATATATGTACTTTTTTTTAATAAGCAAAAAATCGCTTCAATAATAGAACCTACATGTTGAGTTCGTATCCTACATTTTCCTACAATTTTCTCCCAAATCCAAATCTAAACATATATGAGGATTTACAAACCAATCATGAGTTGTATAATATTTCAAAATCTTCACTTTCCCTCGCAGCCAACACCACCATCTATACTTCACCTTTTCAATGATATCATCAACCTCTATATCCTTCAAAAAAAATGTTGAGCAGCCTATGTTGACAAAGAAAAACAGACAATAAAAACAGCCGCCCTTGTACAATTGTAACAATTGGAATATTAATTATGTTCCAACCGCATTCTTCTATATCAACACCTACATGTACACACAATCGATCAATGGAAAAAAGATAAGTTTGGATGTTTTGGGATTTTTCACTCTTTTGTTTAACACGGTATCAGAGCAAGCTTCGGTCCTTCAAACCGGCCTGTAAAAAAACTCATCATATACCAATTCCCAAAATTCTGTCAAGATGACAGATCCAACAAAAAACAACGAAACTCAGATCGTGTCGGAGAAAAACTCCTCCTCCGATCTCTCGAATCAAGTAGCCACCATTCTCAGGCAACTTCCATCGGCGGAAAATAACTGTAACAATCTCACCTGATGTGATAACGTGGGGAGCAGTAGATGATCATGGACCACGCAAGCGACGGAATGCAGTAACAAACACCACGACCAACAGCTCAGAAAGTGGCTAGAGAAAGCTGAAGAAGAATTGCCGTGTTATTTCAATTTCAGTCTTTTATTATTTTATTAATTCAGAGTCTTTAGTCATTTAGTAGTTATTAGGAGTCAGTTGTATCAGTTGAGTCTTGCTTCAGAATCATGGGTTAACTTAGTCATAGAGGAAATGGTCAGTTAGTCACTGACCTATAAGAAGAATGCAGAGTCCAGTTTGTAAGGGCATGAAAAGATATGAATTAAGCTGTTCTTCCTCCAATGTTTTCTCTTCCTCCCCAGTCTTTCTCTGAAAATCTTATGATTGTTAGCAATCAAACATCTGGGTTGTTACAATAACCAACCGATCATTTTGAACATCAAGTTAGAAATCGCTTACGGAACATTACGCCGGGAGGTGGCACACTGCCAAATTCTCAATTTTGGAGCATAGAATGGTAGCAACGACCTCCACGGCGTCAGCAACGGACTTATGAGTCATAACCGGTCAGCGCCGCTCAAACCCGGCGGCAAACCATCACCCTGGTTATCCGCCGCCAACAAGAAAAAATTATGGTGCAAAACCTGTCAAAAATCTGGCCATTCCACTGAACAATACTTCAAAACGGTAGGTTTTCCGGACTGGTGGTATGAGCTCCACAAACTCCCCAAACCTGGGATGGCGGCGACCACTGTGAGCCATCCCGGAGAGGCGTTAAACTCCGGTGATGACTCTACGGTGGGAGGCTCGCAGGGGGCGAGTGAATTTATGGCACGAACGACAACAATTTCAGCATAAGCAGCACGGTGGATTGAGAAAAAAATTGAGTAGAATGGAGGAAGAACTCCCAATTTTTTTGATCGAGAAACAGCCGATCGAGAAGAAGCAGATATATCTCGATGTGTGCCTAACTTGCCCTTGGTCAGATGCTGCGAAGAGACCAATATACCCTCACTTGACCGAAATTTACAGTTTTGCCATCAAGAGAATTTCTTGAAATTACAGCAGGTGCCCAAAAAATCAACTAATTCACGAAGTTACCCCGTAACTTTGGGCATTTCGCAACTGCCACCCCACAGTTTTGGGAATTTGTAGCTTCGCCCCTGCAATATACGAGAATCACAAATTGATCCCCGAAGTCTGCTAAATCGGCAGACAGCCCCTTCTACTCTACATAAATTGCAGACTGGACCTTGTACTTATACAAAATTGTAGAAAAGATCCCAGATTCATAATCCACAGTTTTTTAAACCAGGAAGCTTTGGACCCACTAATCCGGACCCCCCCAGCACCTCCGTATCAGTCTTACTTACGTGTTTACCATGCAGGGCCACAAAAAAATTCAAAATAGAGGCAATGGATTCTTGATAGTGGCGCAACTGAGACAATGACCTATGATGCAGCATATTTGGTTTCTCGTACGGAACCAAAAATAACTCATATTCAAATAGCGAAAGGTGGCGTATTCAGTGTTTGTGGTGGTGGATCTATTGAATTATCCCTAACTCTCAAATTGAGAAACTGGTTATTTGTCTATTAGCCAGGTGTCAAAAGAGCTGAATTGTGTGATATTAATATATCCTACTTTTTGCCTATTACAGGACC
>JAOWBN010135503.1:0-18978 GCA_028565015.1 Pinguicula moranensis
AAAAAAAAAAAAAAAAATGCCACGTGGACCAATCGGAATCTGCGGACCGATTACTGTTCATGAACAGTAAATCGGTCCGGACAAACGCCGCTTAATTATATAGATTTTTTGGTCCCATACACTACAACAAATTTTAACGTACTCTGAAATATTTCCGAGGTCCGGCATTCCCCCAACCTCAATTCTTCAGTATGCGTTCGGTCGAATCGAATCAACGGAGGGCCGGAGATCAATGAACTCAAAGCTCCAATCCAATCTAGATTTCACCAGACAAGTTGATCGTTGCGAATTAAATTACTGCATTTTCTTTTTACATTTTAATCTGAATGAGAAATTGAGAGTTGAGAGGATGGAGCTTCAACTGTGTGGAACCGCTTATTATTTGAATATCCCACATAAAAAGTAGACAGCTTTCCTTCAGCTACTCGATGAAAAAGTACGAAAATCAACGCCAATAACCGTCGCATTCGATTCGATTTCTATCGAAAATATATACCCAAAGCCAAAGTGAAGCCAAAGTGCAAGCCAAAGCGGTGAAATGACACTAATACCCCTGTGTTAAACACAGATGCCATTGTTTAACACAGGGGCATTAGTATCATTTCACCGATTTTCTTGCATTTTGGCTTGCACTTTGGCTTGCACTATATCATTCCTGATTTATGATGGTGTAAAGGATTGAGTTGCGAGTTGGTATTGGTAAAGTTATCTTTGGCATATTATCATATCATATCTAGCCAACTTATTTTATAATCTATACGAAAATCGATTGGGATCCGAAAACCATTTAAGTTATCGATTAAAATAGATTGGTTATGATTATTGTTTTTGAATCAGAATCTGATAAAATCGATCAAACAATCCAAATTTGATCCGATCCGATCCTAGCTATGATAAGAAAACTTTGATTCGTTAAGATGTTTAAGGTTTAGAGATAGAATTACTAAATTATTCATAGGAATGATAATAAACATTGTCATCCCTAATTTTTCTCAATAAATTGATGTGACTATTATTTAATTAAAAATAATGAAGTATGTTATGTACAGAATCTAACTCTAAGATTGACCTTAAAAAAGTAACAAAAACGATGTGTATAGTGTATCCAAAGCAAAGTCGATACCAAACCTAATGTGAACTTCGCTGGATAGGTTTCGTTGTCAGCCCAAATCCGTAGGGAAACAACGGATCATAATGCCGATCTCCGAAGTTCATCGGAAGCTGATCCACCGTCTTGAACCACGTAATCGGAAGCTGCCCAGAAAATCCGTAATCACCGAACAACACGTCGGCAACACCGTGACCCTCCGATCCCGGCAGCCACGCCGCCACCAACGCGTCAATCTGCTCCATATACGGCTGAATAACAACCGGCCTGCCGGTGATGAGGACCACCACGCACTTGACGGCGGAGCACACATCCGTGATGATGCTCGTCCCGGGATCCGGGATGGTCAGGTTCAGGTTGTCGCCGTACGTTTCCGAATACGGCACTTCCCCGACGACCACGATGGCGTAATCGAAGTTGTGGGATTTGAAGAAGCTCGAATGCGGCTTCTTGTCGAAGACGACTTCGGTTTGCGGGTCGACGGTGTTTTGGATCCCCGTGAGAATGGTGGTGCCGGTGGTGATGTTGCCACTCTTTCCGTGCCACTCGATCGTCCATCCGCCGCACTGGTTGCCAATGTCGTCAGCGTGAGTTCCGGCGATGAGGATTTTGGATGCTTTCTTGGGGAGTGGAAGCATTGGCTTGTCGGAAGACTTCCCGTTTTTGAGAAGGACGAGGGATTTGCGCACAGCCTCCCTTGCAATCTCACGATGTTCCTGAAGAACAACAACAAAATAACCAAAGTGATGATTAGTCATAGTCAAAGAATGAAGTGTTACTTATTACATTATTACATTTATTTGTATACCAACCTGTGCTCCGAGGTATTTTGCCATGTTTGGATCCGGCATTGGATATTCAAACAGCCCCATGGCGAACTTGACTCTCAGAATCCTCCTGACTGCATCATCTATTCTTGACATGGGGATGAAATTATTCTTCACCAAGGAAGATAAATCATCCATGAATTCGATATAATTGTAAGGAACCATAACCTGAAACATAAGATTCATGTAATCAATTAGAGAAAGAAAAAACAAGAAGAACAATTATGATACTAGTAGTTCACACGACACACGAACCATGTCAAGTCCCGCATTGATCGAGACAAGAACCGAGTATGTGTAATTAGCATGCATCGGATCAGTGATCTTGTCCAGTGCCTGCCAATCTGAGATCACAAAGCCCTGTGGAGTTTGACCAACACATTCCATTAGAGATTCATTCTAAGCAGGATTTAAGGGGGGAGGCGAAAGCCGATGATAAAAGACAAGAGTTTGTTTCACCCTGAATTTCATTGTGTTCTTTAGGAACCCGGTAACCAGCTCTCTATCCGCGCTCATCTTCAGTCCATTATAGCTCGAGTAAGAGACCATGATCGTCCCGATGCCCTTGATGACCGCATTATAGTAAGCCGGCATATGAATGCTGAGCAATTCGTGCCAGGTTGCCACCGTGTTGTTCTCGTTTATGCCCTTCACCGTTCCACCATCTCCGACATAGTGCTTGGCAGAGGCCAACACTTTATCTTGTCCTCCAACAGGAATGTACGAATCGCCATCTCCACCTGCAAACAAGAATTCAGTAGAAAAAGACCCTCGAAAATCAAATATTTATAGAGGGGTAACAATATAGATAGATTCCAAATTCCTATGCTACTAAAACTACTTATGCTAATTATCGTTATAAATGAAAAGACCTCCCTCTCGGATTTGAATATCTATCTATTCTATCCGTTTAGCAGTAGCCAAACTTACGGCACTATCAGACTATCAGTTTATCACCCTCCTGGACTGTTCTTTGTGTTTAATTGATGTAGACAGCTCTTGTTCGTGAGTCACAGTGTTATGATTTATACGGGAGCTTTTTTTGGATAAGTTCCCTTATTTTAGGGGTTATTGGCGATTTGGCGAGTTTTACGCCTTGAAACAAGACGAGTTGACTAATCAAGTCGGGGGAGGAACGGAAACGGAGAACAAAAAGTATGGTCTTTCTCATTCGAGAAATGATATGGCGCACGACCCAACACAATAGGGCAAAATGACTATTTTGCCCCTGTATTGAGATCCGTGCTAATGTTAAACACAGGGGCAAAATAGTCATTTGCCCCTGTCGTATTGGGTCGTCCGCCATATCATTCCTCTTCTCATTCATAGGATAGGAATAGATAGATAAGGGAGAGAGAGAGGGAGTACTGGATTGGGCAGAGAGGATAAATCTTGAATTACATAAATTTATCCTCACTGTCACTGTGGGTAGAAAATACGAATATTATACATATAGTTTCAAAAAATAACGCATTTACTCAAGCACCACTTTATATAATTTTTTTTAAATATTTATGATCAAAATACGTTTAATTGAACACATTACACACCATAGTTTAAAAATAGGGACAGGACCTCTTTGGCTATGCTTTGTTTAGCAAATCAGACTTAAAAAGTTGTTTAAAAAATTACCTGATTTTTGTAAAATGACATAAAAGGGTATGTTGTTATTTTATTTTATTTTCTAATTTTTATTTTATCGTTATTGTTATTTTTATTTTTTATTTATTATTCTAATAAAAAATATTATTTTAATGATTAACAATAGAGTTTAGAATAATGAGATTCATGTTACAAATTTTCATACATTATATAAAAAGAAACCACTGAACTAAATTAGGTGAAGGCCAAAATTAGAATAGAAAAAAACTTATAAAATTGAAGTAACTTATTTTTTTAATCAAGCTACAAGGTGGGTATTCATATAATAAACTTATTTAGTCAAATTAACTTATTTTGGTCAAATAATATAAAATTACCTAAACTAAAAATATGACGCTAAATAGAGCCAAATGCCAATATAGCTTCAAAAAGTAGCACATTTGCCCCCATACCAATTTATATAAACTATAAATATCTATGACCAAAGCACCCTTAATAGAGAGGCATCCGATTTTTGTCTATATTATTACCAATAATATTTTATTGCGAACAATTTTGTGACTCTTTGGTGATCACTTTTGAACTTAAGTGTTATTTTTAGTTTCATAACAGATAATAAACACATTTGCAATTTACTCCCTATGGTTTAAATAAATGTATTTTAACTCATATGGTTTTAAATAGGTATATTTCACACTATAAGGGAAAAAATAATTTTTTTAGTTTGTAAAATCAAAATCAGAGTTGCCGTTAAAGTGCATGTAGTACACGCGGTTTAATTTGTTTTTTTTGTAATTAAATTGATTAAATAAAAAAGGCCAGCTTGCACAATATATAAAGTGTCGGGTCGTTTCCTCTGTTTACTGTAAGCAAACAGGGGAACTATATAAGCTCTAACATGAATCAAAAATTTTTGACATTTGTGCTTGGACTTTTATAGCACCCACTGCTATCTACTGTAGTAATTGGCCCAGGTCCGGACTGGTTTGCTGACTCCCAAGTAAACTTTCTTTATTTCATTGACAAGGTAATAAATTTTCCTTGTGAATTGGGGCTAACAAGCCCATCAGCCTTGTGCATTGGCCCATCTTCAACACTTACTCGACCCAGTCCAGTAGAAATCCTTGTGCCAAAACCCGATTTGTGTGTCTTGAACCTAGGCAGCTTCTCCAGAATTTGACTTTCTGCAACCACTGTACTCTCCTCGAGCGGAACATCAATCGATTGTACGACGCTAACTTTGTTGCTTCTATCTCCCGTCAAACGCTGGAATTGTGCTACATACTGAGTATGTTGCCCGAAATTTCCTTTTCAAAGTTCAGCATAGGGCCTATGTGATTCACTGCTGACCGGGCGATCCTTCTCGAGAGAGACATCATGCATAAGGGAAGTTACCGTTGTACCGATATCTGGCACATCTGTGGTGTCTAAGATGACCGTTTCAAGTTTCTTTACAGAGAATTGATATAGCGCAAGAATTCTTGGTGTAAGAAACACAAGAAACGAATATTATCAATTCATTTATGTTGGGCGCACTAACCCAAACTCATCACAATCATTCAATTTATGTGGGTCCCATTATTTCTTGTGTTTCTGCGCCAAAAACTCTTGCGTCGTATCATTTCTCTCCTTTACACGGTGTAATTTGCTATCTTTTGAAATCATAATGAGCAATATGCCTATTTATAAACCACATGGTGTAATCTGCCTAAGTCAGGTCCTTATCTTCCTTATAGTTCACACTCTCGATACTGCACCTTTTTGAACAGATCTCCATCATCGGTCTTAGTAGGAGATTGACGCCGTGAGCTTGATCCTTCTATTGAATTTCTTGGTGCATCTTTTACTTTTCCACAAGACAACATCTTCCATTGCTAGATGTGATTTGCCATTCCATAAATGTTCACTGAATGACTTCCATTCTCATTTACTGGCTGCTATTAAGAACCACTTTTCTGTATGCCACTTAATTTTACTTATTTTTTCACGAAATATTTGAATGATCTGCATTTGCACACAGGGGTAGAGCCGGAATTTTTGTCAGGGTAGACAAACTTTTCTCGGGTCGAGTCGGTTTAACCTGCAATTCGACTTGTATTTTTCCAAAAAAATGTGAAGAAAAATAAAAAAAATTGAATATATCTCACACGGGTTGTAGAGAGAAATATAAACTAACTTATAAGAGAATGTGGACTTACAATCAATCAACTTGGTTCTAACGTTTTTATGAGAGTAGCCCACATTCAAATATAAATTGGCCCATATGCGCATTTGCACATAAGGCCCGTTCCCGTTTACTGTTGGGTCGGGTTTACTAAATTTAACATGGTATCAGAGCTGATATGACTTAATAGCCCAGTAAAGATTCAAAGGGCCTATGTGACCCACAATTGCATAAGTTCAGTCATATGCAATGGAGCTCTGAGGCCAAAGTGTAGTCCAGCCATATGCAATGGAGTTCTGAGGACAAAGTGTTGATTGTGAGGTACACATGCTTATAATATAAAAATAAGTCTTAACAGGGCTTGCCTAGTTGGACTTGAGGGGGAATGTTAGAATATATTCCACACAGGTTGTGGAGAGAAATATAAACTAACTTATAAGAGAATGTGGGCTTACAATCAATCATCTTTGTACTACGGTTTTTATGAGAGTAGTCCACATTCAATTATAAGTTTGCCCATATGCACACTCGCACCTAAGGCCCGTGCTCGTTTACTGTTTGGCCGAGTTTACTAAATTTAACAAAAACAATGATCCAAAATAAAAGACTTAACAATTAAGAGAACTTACCTTTTCAAGAAGAAAAATAAAATAAATAATACATAATAAAAGAATTTTTGGCAAATTTTTATTAAAACATTATTTTAGACAATAATTGTAATGATCGTGATCTCCAACAGATAAATGAAAAAAATTACCCCTTGACATTAGGGTATTAAAATAAAATTATCATTAATTTAATAGGTAAAATTGGATATAATTAAAGGATTGTATCTAGAGTCTCTTTTTTACTTATAATTTTTTTTTAATTTTATATTTTAATATCAATCAAATTAAAAAATTTATAAGATCTGGTCCAATAGTTAGTTAACATACTATAATTTTAGACTATTCTATCAATGTTCTTTAGTGTACTTTGTTATCACACTATAATTTTCATTCAATCAACAATGTTCGAGCCTAACTTATGCAATTTTTTTTGCTTTCTATAAAACAAATTGAAAAATGGCAGTGGGATTCGACCACATGACTACCGATTGTTATGGCATGAGATTCTATCAACTGATCTAAACAAGTTCGCTGATTAGTTCAAACAAATATAAATACAATAGTTTATGGGAGGGCAAACTAAAAAAATAATTTTGTAACAATTATAATTTTTTTAAATACTGGCCTCCCTATGCCCCTTGCCTCGGCCACTATATGCACATATTTACAATCAATCAGATTTCTATACCAATCGGTAAAGGTGTATTGTGTCTTAATTTACTCTGTGAACTTGAAGATTATTCCAGGCGCTAAATTTTTGGACAATGGCAGTTTGTTCTAGTGATGGAGCAGAGCCCTCAAAATGAGGTGAGCTTGACCTCAGTTGAGGCAGATTCTCCAGACAGAGAATCCATATAATTCGTTAGGCCTGACGATGTGCGTGATTCATCAGTATACCCACGTGGTGGATTGTGATGTGGACTAGAGGTAGGCAAATGGACGCCGGTCTGTAGTTTCCATCTAGGCCCACCTATTTTCTATAAACATGAGGGGCTGGCATGACCCATTTTATCACGGGTCGGACTAGGCCTCGTCCGTTTAGGGAATAGGCCCATAGTTTTTTTTTTAAATTTTTGTTATTTCTATTATTATTTTATCAATATTTGTATAACTATTTTTTTTGAAAATAAAATGAATGGTTGTAGAGGGGATTCGAACCTACAACCATCCAATCCATAAACTTTTACCTTAACGATTATGTTACATAACACCTTTTGTCATAAAATATATTTTTTTTACTATTATTATATAAAAACGGGAGGGAGGGCCAAACCCGCTGGCTCAAAAATTGAGCCTTCAACCACACCACCCGAAAAACTGCCGCCAACCGTTTAAAATTGGGCGTGCCTAGCCCGTTCACCCATTGTTTTGCTGGCGTGCCAAGCCCATTTTGCCCACCCCGTTTATCTATCTCTATCTAGAATTAGTGGAATTCCAAGCCACCGATATATTATCCACCATAGACGATATGGTCATGTTGCGACTTTTGTAAAATTGAAATCATAATTTGACTTGAATTATTAATCTCTGAAGTTGAGGGAAAAAATAAATAAATCTGGAATTGTGGTCTTATGACTATGGACTTAGGTTTTCTTTTTGTCTCCTTTGCATCACTAAATATTTTTTCTTAGTTGTTTATTTTTCTTCTCCTTTTGAACGTAGGCTTTAAGGCCGAATCACGTTAAATCTTAAGTGTTATTTTCTAATCACTTCATCCCATCATTTTTATTCATCCCCAGCAAGTGGTATAGGAGTTGTAGGTTCGTGATTGAAGTAGTTCATAGAATTAAAGATAAACAATATTATGCAAAACCTTAAAATAGTTTGACCACTGCAGCGGCGCCATTCAAAACGTTGATTGCCACGTATAGCCGTAGTTATAGAGAAACTGAATGCACCACCTAAAATTCCATCCTTTGGCAAACAAAATCCCTTAATAATTGACATCCAATTGTGTACGGAAAGTATTATAATTTGTCGATCAGTTCTTGCTGATAACCCTATCACCGCCTCAACTTGTTCGGCCAATTCCTATTAATTCTGACAATGAATTTTTAAATTTGAGATACATACGTGAAGCTTATTTAGTGGATAACAAATCCCATGGGGTTCCATCATCCAACTATTGCCGGGAAGTGTCTAATTCAACAAGCAAAGTTTCTAAAAGTTTGTGGTGAAGAGGCACGCTTTTTCTGTTTGACTTTTTCGTGATTTCCTGATGAAAACAATGTTTCCCATGAGTTTTGAGGAGGTAAAATTATTCTGTTCATTTTTATGATTTTCTGGTGAGATTTTATGTTTTTTCAATGCATTGACGGCAATTCCGGCGAGTGAATAGAGATTTTGGTGAACAGTAACTCCAATTGTGAATAGTGTTATGGATTCATAGTACTTTCGATAGTGAATAGTATTTTCGACGAACAACTATGAGGAAAAGAATTTTAAGTTGGTTGACTTTCATGAGGGAAACTTGTTTGGGTTTATTTTGCTATGCATTAAAATTGAGATTGTGAAATATGAGTCAGTACGAGTTTCATTATGAAGAAAATTCAAGTAAAGGTACTCTTGATGCAGAGTGGTTTACAGAAGGTTATTTTGAGAAAGGAAAAGAAGCCTGCTAACTTGGATGAGAATAAGTAAATGGAGATTGATGAAGATGCATTATCCATTATTCATTTGAGCTTATTTGATGAGGTATTGTATGAAGTTCTTGATCAGAAAACCACCATAGATGTATGGAATAAGCTGAATACTTTGTATATTACAAGGCACTTACTTCGAAGTTGGCTGCCAAACATCATCTATTTTCCCTAACAATGAAACAAGGTACGTCAATATGTGCACATATTTTTCCTCCATTGTTATGGATTTGGATAATATGGAGGCCAAATATGATGATGAGAACTAAGCACTAATGTTGTTTAGGTTGGTGGTTCTTTCATTCAAGAAAGTATGTGAGACTATTATCTATGGTACCTTTGGAGTTGGAAGAAGTTATCGCAATTTTGGGTTCGAAATAGTTGTTTGATAAGGAGCTTTACAATGGCCATGATAATGAGTTATTAACTGCTAGGAGATCTTTGAAGGGGAATTTAATGGCAATCGTTCGAGGTCTAAGTCAAGAAAAGAGGTCCAAGTTGTTGGAACTATAGAAAAATGATGGATCTTAGAGCGTAATGTCGTTCCCTCATAACAAGAATGGAGATAAGATTGTTGATTATAGATATTGATGGAGATGTCTACATCGTAAGTGAAGATAGTACGAAGTGTAACCAATGATGGATTCTAGATTCAGCATGCCCATTTCACATGTATTCATAGTGAGTGGTTTTCCTCGTTTGAACCGGCTAACAGAGGATTTGTGATGTTTGGTGGTAAGTAGCCTTGCAAATATCTGGAGTTGGTATTATCAAGATCAAGATGTATGATGGCATGATCATGATATTGACTGATGTGAGGTATGTTCCTTGTATTGGTATCAATCTCATTTTTTTGCCAGTTTTGGATAGTTGTGGCTATAGGTATGTTGGCAGAGATGGTGTCTTGAAGGTTTTAAGGGTGTTATGATAGTAATGAAAGTTGATAAAATTGGTTAGGCGTATGTGTTGAAGAGGTCTACCATGAAAAAATCAGTTGTTTTTTTGAGATTGATGCATCACCCTGGATACAAAAGTGAATGTGGAAAGAGATGTGTGGTGAAGAGATATTCTCTTGGTGAGAAATGTTTATCTAGGATAGAGACCGTTGATCGTGTTTTGAGTAAACATAAGAAAGTAAGCTTTAGTTCCATGGTTGAGGAAAGTATGAGTACTTTTGCTGCTGTAAAACTTGTTGGTCCTACTAGTTAAACGATGAGTTCATCTTATGTTGACAAGTTCAAGCGTGACTTGAGTTTGATTGAAATCATCATTCAGCTGCTCCTCAAGGGGACGCTAGGAGAAGGAGAATGAAATTAAGTTTGTTTGTGATGTGACATAATTCAAGTTAAGTGGGTGATTATTGGGATTTTTTTGTAATTAAAATCCTAGTTCGACTTTAATTATGTGGTCTCTAAACCATTAGGGTTAGAGAAGTTGAGTGAGAGAAAAAAATGAGACTTAAGTTGTGCCTCTATGTTTGCGGACTTGAAATTTTCTCTGTCTCATTTGTGTCATGATATATTTGTTCTTATTGAATTGATTTCCCATCTCCTTGTAGATATAGGTTTTAAAGTTGAACCATGTTAAATCTTGTATATCATTTTATAATCACTTCATACGATCTATTTTCGTTCATCCCTAATAGACAATTTTCAGGTAGCTAGTGAATGTTAGGTTGTTTCCACATCTTCATTGCATAACTTGCATGTGAGATTTGACAGTTGTATGTTTCTTCTCTACAAGTTTTGGAGCGTGGAGATATGATCTTAGAGCGTTATCCAACCAAAAACAGATTGCTTTAGAGGTATTAATGTGAGTGAATGTAAACTATTCAAATATAAGATTTACACCAAGCTTTTGTCATATTATTAATATTTTTATGAAAAGTTAAATGTTATACCATTTTCCAAAGTCAATGTAAATAGTGTACACTTTGAAAAACTTGTATGTTGAGTGTGGAGAGAAACTTGCATTCAAGCTTTTGTCATATTATTATTTGTATGTGATATGATAGGTGAATAACACTTCTTATCATCTGTGTTACATGCAATGATGCATGGAGAATGTATAATTGAAAGGAAGGAAGGAAGAGCATTACGTGAAGTTGTCATACTTACTACATTTCATGTTTTTCAATGGATTTTTCTATTATTGCTTTTGTTTACACTTGTTAAATTAATTCACAAAAGGTTATCAGCACGAGCATTTGAAAAATACTGAGTTTTAAATCACTTGCAAGAAAAGATTGGAACTAATCTGTAGTGATATATTATTCGGTAAGTTGTTAATTTTTATCATTTTGTTATTTAAGATTTTTATAAATTCATAATATATTCACTTGACATTTTTATTTGTTAACTTCACCATGTTAAATCTGACAAAGTTGAGTTTACTAATCGTGAGTGCCCATGACAAATGCATATTCAAAGGTAGCAGTGATGGAAACTATAAAGTAAAGGAAGCTTACAAGATTATAGCCTCTGCCTCACAACATCAGTTCTCTCCTATTCATGTATCCATCACCAAGCAATTATGGAGTAGCTATGCACCAAAAAAAGTCGGTTTCTTTGTCTGGTTGCTGACTAAGAATGCTATTCCTACTAAGTAAAATTTGCAGGAGCGTGGGGTGATTCCAATCAATCTAGCGATCCTTTGTCCTTTATGTTGTGTCGAAGATGAAACCCTGGAACATCTCCTCAGTCAGTGTAAGATCTCTCTCAAGTTGTGGGGAGAAATATCAAAGTGGCTACTGGTGCAGCCTACAACAGAGGTCCCCAACCTCCAGACATTTGCTTCTTATGCCCCTCCTTGGGTTAACGCACATGCCTGGATCTCAATATGGATGCTAATGTCATGGATAGTATGGAAAGCTAGAAATAAGTCCCACTTTCTATCAGCTCCTCCCCATATACAATTGATGCTTCACAATGTCCAGATCCAGTCATGGTTGTGGATTAAGGCCAAGAGACAAGCTGCCCTTTTTCCATATAGCTTCGAGGACTGGCTATTGCAACCTCAAGCCTGCCTCACCTTTAGTTAACAGATTCATCAAAATGGAGCAGGAAACGAGCACACATGCACTCTTCATCTGTAAGTGAATTGTATCTCTCTCATCACTTTTCATTTCTATATGATGCAGGACTAGGAACGGTGTCTCTCATTCAAACTGATGCTTGCTGAGCTGCGAGACTATGGTAGCCTATCCTTGACTAGGGGAGGCAAGTTAGGTAGACAAGACTTCTAGATCTCAGCAGCCAAGGGAAAATTCTTAACCTATCTCAGAAACGGTAGGATAATCTCACTGCAGTTTGGTCTCATCTAGGTGCAGGTTAGGTTGAAGAGCATCTTTCAAGACATTTATGGAGGTCTATGCACTGGTTGCTACACATTTACTCTCGACATTGATGCCCTGTAAGTATGAAAATGACACCTTACAACACCAATCCTGATAAACTAGCTGCAAGCAACCAACATGAGAAGAGGCTCTCAGTCTGCATGTCCTCAAGTGAACCTGGATGTATAAATATGTAAGAAAGATATGAGGCGGTTCAAGCACTCAAACGGCTTCGATGCTAGAAGGTTAACAGACTGAGCAATGTCAACTACTTCAGTAAAGACACCTGATGTCATATTTGTATGGCTGCCCGGGTACCTGATAGTCAGTAGATCAATGTAGCCACCATTAAGTCATTGCTTATTGGAATTGAGCTACACTCTCTTGACTATGATGCTACACGGTGTGCAGGCCGAGCTGGGTTTTCTGATATTGTGAAGACTTCTGTAGTCATCTTGTGGCAGCCTGCATAGCTGACTGTCATTTGATCACTGCTGCCTACCCCTCACATCATCTCATCCTAGGTAGCAGGCTCTATGAGCGATGAATTGTACTTTATTTTCTTCGTATTACTTCTTTCGAACTTCGGAAGAGTACTGTACATATACTTTATTAATGAAATTTGGCTTATAAAAAAATGTGGTTTTATTGTTTTTATTTTCTAAAACATTAATATTGTTTATTTTTATTTTTGGCGTAAATGAAGGACCTCTATTAAGAAAATATCAAAATGTCTTACAAAACGAAAGAAATTGAATAAAAGAAAATCAAAAAAAGTAAAGCATAAATCCTATGTCAGTGCGCATGATGAAAAAGCGAATGCAGGGTAACTAAGTCTGGTCAAGATGTAGCTCCACCGAGATAAAAGAAAGGAGGGACTCAGTAGCATCATAAAATGAGAAATGATCCTCTGCTTTAAGATAAACAAGATGATCTACATAAAAGTTGATTTCATACTCATGTCGAACTTTCAGGGAGAAGCGAATTGGCAAGGATAAAATATCCCGCAATGGATAGTGATAGCCCCATGGGGAAATGTGATCTTATTGAACCAGTTCACCAAAAGTAAAGAGTCTAATCAAAAGATAATGCAATTTATGCCAATAAGGCAGCAAAGAGTTAAATCATGTAAAAAAAAACCAATATTTTGCACCATGGTGTTAAACGTACATCAAGTTATTATTATTACTTTTATTTATGAATTACCGGGAATAACAAGTTAAATAGGTTAAACTTGACCATCGTAACCCAAAGCGCCACCTTTTTTTAACCCTATGGAACTAGTTGTGGAATAGGTCAGCATAATATTTTAAACCTTAGGGAATGTTTATCCTGTTACCGCCGTCATGGCGAACTTTTTATTATATTACTTCTCTCATCCACATCAACATTATGGCATTATAATTTTCTCTCTCCGGTCATCTTTAAACCATTTCTTACACCCATCACCACACTCCACCACCTCTCTCCTTTAATTATTTTATTATTACTACTTTAAATTTATTATTTCTTTTATATGATTATCTAATTATGATAGAATATATATTCATTAAATAATTACTATATTATTTAAATATACAAATATTCAATAATTAAGTTCTAAAAAACTAGAAATTGTAGAATAGAAATTATTATTTTTTCTTTTAAATATATATTTTTCTCAATTATGATTTTTTTTAATCACAATATATTACAAAATGAAAGAAATCAAGTAAAACAAAATTGAGCAAAGTAAAGTATAAATTCTAGATCAATGCGCGTGACAAGAGGCGAATGCGGAGCAATTGACTCTGGTCCGCATGCAGTTCCACCGAGACAGAAGGAAGAAGAGACTCAACATCATCATAAAAGATAACACAATTTAGACAAAAAATGTAGTAAAGAGTCAAACTATGTAAAAGAGCCCAGATTTCATATATGGTACTAGACGTATCATTGAAAGACTAATTGAAAGATAATAAACAATGTCCCTCATAGTTACAGATAATACTTTCACAACAATTGGAGATAGCCGAGACAGAACCATTAATGTTGCATTGACGCAATGTAGCCATCAAGAGGGCGGACGTTCCTAGCAAATCAACATAGGTCGCTTAAAGGAAAATCTCTGAACTGGAATTTTTCAATGATGCTAAATGGCAAGGCCCGTACCATTTTCTTGTTTTTTTAAATTTATTTTTATTTTTTTAATAACAAAATGGGAGGGCGGACCAAAATGTAAACTCAAAAGCTGAACCCGTGGCAGCATTGCCAACATGACGGGCGAGCTTGGCCCGCTCATTTAGTCCATAAAGGCACGCCATCGCCCATTTTAAACGAGTGGTCCAACCCGTTAAACATATTTTGGCAGGCAAAACAAGCCTGACCTATTTGGTCCAACCCATTTGCCTACCTCTACAGATAAGTGAGAAACACAAGATAAGTATTTGGCATGAATAAATATGGACTAGAGTAAATCAATATAAACAACTTTCCAGGCAAGTTTAGCATGAATGGGCTACATCAACATCACCTATAAAAAAAGGGTTACATCAACATCACCCCCAAATAACCCAGCAAAGATACTATGTAATTTGTCGATAACGACATTTGGAGAATTTAGTAGGGAGAATATATGGATAGCTTGCAAGGAAAGGACTGACTGGATGACAGTCATACGACCTCCAAACAAGAGCAATCTTCTTTTCATTCCAGCCAATTTCTTCGCACCTTGTCAAATAGAGAAGAAAATAAAGATTGAGTCATGTGGCCCCCAAAAATAGAACAATCCAAGTAAGTAAAGGGGAAGGTGCCATGCTGAAACCCCATAAGGCCTTGAGTATGTATGCCCAGTGCTTGCGAAAAATTATTTGAAACATAAAAATTGCTCTTCTGCGAGTTGATCTCTTGACCTGAGATAGCCTTATAAACATGAATGAAAGACAACAATTTGGTCAGGTTGTACGCACTCCCATTTAGAAACATCAAGACATCATCGACAAATAGAAGAATAAAAACAATAAGAGCGCAACATGGTAGAGAAAAATGCAATCTGATCAATGTAACCAAATGAGATAGGCCATAGGAAAAAAGCTCCTCACAAAGAATGAACAACAAGGGTGAAAGATGATTATCTTGGTGCAAGCCTCATGAATATTGAAAGAATCCGACTCGAGAGCTATTCAGCAAAATAGAAAAATGGGACGATTCCACCAAACAGTTAATCATTAAGATCCAAAATCCAAAACGGCGTAGAACCTCATGTAGGTAAGACTACCAAACCCTATCAAAAGCGTTGTGCATGTCAAACTTCAAAATCCTGTTACTCCCTCCTTTCGGTTTACCCATGTAAAAGGTCATTTTAATGCCAAGGTTATATTGTCAGCAATGCCACGACCAATAAAAAAATCCCCCCAAGCCTCATATAATTTTGGGAAGGATAGAACTCAAACATTTAGCAAGTATCTTAGAGATAAGTTTCAAGGATACCAAGCATAAGCTAATCGGTCAAAAATCAGAGAATGTGGCAGGCTGAACACATTTAGGAAGTAACACCAACGTCAAAACACCATCATAAGTGGGAAGAGAACTCCCACTCCACAAATCAAGAATGCGCTCATGAAGGTCCACCCGTATAATATCCCAACATGATATATAAAAGGTACTAGAGAATCTATCTAGGCTAGGAGCAAAATTCTGGTCAATGTTCAATAGTGTGTGATGCATCTCCTCAATGTTGGGGGCAATGCATAATGTCTGATTATCGACTAAAGAAATTAGTGGGGGATAAAATTCAAAAGCTACATTTTGTCCATTACTGTATCATGCAGCGTGGGTGAGATGGAGACTATATCCTCAGTAAGAATCTGCTGGAAATAATCGACTTCCCCAAAGAGATGGAAAACTTTATGAGGCCGCAAAATAGAGGCTGTCGTATTTGACACAGTCTAATTTTTCCCAACTATAAGGGTTAACCTTGTGGGACGTGTTGGCGTATTGCTAGCAAAATCATACTATTTGTCGTCCTGAGTGTGAGAACTTGTTGAGCTACAACTTGGAGTAGCATTAGTGGCTGGAACAACAAGTCTTAGCAATGGAGCAACATCAGTAACCAGTTTGTATGTGTCATCTTCCGTGTGATGACAATGAGATCAACAAGTATGGATGACTTGGTTGCAATGACATTCATATGTGTTATCCTCTGTGCGGTGACATCAATACCAACAAGTCTGGATGACTTGGTTGAAGCGACTTTGTCGAACTTTACAAGCAACAATGTCAGAACACATGCGTTGACATGTGAGCATTGATGAGTCAACTTTATACCTAATATTTGCAGACTATTTGAGTCTCATTTGGTTCAATAAGGATGATGGGACACACTTTTTATACTTGTTTACCTTCCCTTTGCAGAAACAGTTCATTAATTGTTCTTTGAGAGAAAAGTAAGAGAAACAACCCCAAACAATAGAGGTTTTCCCTCAATTATCCAGTCGTGACACCAGCTCCTAATCGAATAACCATGCAAGGTGATACACACACATATCTTTGCACGCCACATTTGGTAGGGGGACAAATATACCCCTGGAGTGTACTTGAAGCTTCCACGAGAAGTTACCAAAGTGGTATAAAATGCAAAAAAATGCAAAATCCAGAGAGGCAGTCGTGTTGTTCAAGAAAAATGGTTTTAAGTCACCATCCTGAAGCTTTTGCTCAAGGGAGAACCTATCCAATTCTCTATCTATCTGGTGATGAACTCATTATTGTGTGTTAGATTGGCTCATGCGTTAAGCATGAGTTAAACTTCTAAGTCGAGGGGGCGATGTTGTCCTTGAAGAATGTTTACCATGTTTTAGTTGTTTTTATTATGTTTGATCTTGTTGTTCTTCATCTTCGTCTATTTATATTTGGCCAATGTAAGTAGGTACACTAAGTATAATGAGAGGTCGAGAGACACAAATTATGTTAGGCGTAGAAAGATCCACACCGATCGCTATAGCATGAGAATGACTATAGAATCGGTGCTACTGTATGAGAATCACTTGGGAGCAATGTCTCTAATTTGTTTGAATGAAACATCGAGAGATACTCATCTGTAAATTAAAGAAGGATGCTTAAGCTTAAGAGAGATAAAGTCTAGGATAGGTGAATCCGATAGACATAATATGATCATTGGTGCTTGATTAATCAATTTATAATTCTACGAGATGGACTCAAGTAGTGAAGTTGCACTCCCATGGATGTTTGCATCCTCTGACAACGAATTACATTTATTCCACTGCATTTTAATCATCTTTGTTCATTGCTTAATTCATATATTAATGACTAAATTAGTATCAATCCAATTTTATTCGGTTCAAATTGCACAAAGCTTGTGAATGTTAGTGATTGTTTATCCCAATCCTTGTGGTTCGACATCTTTATCATCAATTTATTACTTATGCGACTTGTACGCTTGCAAGTAAAGTACAACAAGTTTTTAGCGCATCAAGCACTCACTTGTACGGGATTCGTGGAATCCATACAAGGCAGGAGTCTTATAATTTGGTGAAGAAATAATATGAGAGATAATGATGGAGAACCAGAGTGGACTCAAACATGAGGAGATCCTAGTTGGTCTAGTACATACATGTATTCAAAATTTACTACCAAGGGAGTGTTTCATGGAGAATGAAAGTGTTGGGGACAAGTTTGGGTAACTCACAAGACTTATCCTTGTGAAGGATTTGGTTGGCAAAATATTGAGGTATGTGGGGTTTGAGCCGCACCCTTTGATCTGAAACAAATTTCCATACGTGAGTTGACCGTCCTACAGGAGTTGTCTCTAGGTGTCATCGAGTACTTCAAGGAGTATTTGCAAGCACGTTTGGGAGAAGAAAATTGACAAAGTAGGGTGGGGTAGGATTCACATGGACTTACCTCTTGTGAATTGTTCAACATGAATTTGGTTGGTTAACTCATTATTGAGAGGTTTGGGTAGATCCTTATTGTATAGGACTATACCTTAGTGAAAAACAATTCTGATATTACAGGGTGGGTGAATTGTGAGGCAATGTATGATCTACAAAACTAAATAGTGAAATCTCTTATATTTGGAAAAGTACCATAGAGTAGATAGTTGAGACCAAACTGCACAATCATTCCTTGTATCATTTACTTTCAGTTTTATAAGTTATTGATGATGTTGTCACATTCATAATAACTATTGTTGCGATTGTTAACATGACTTTACACCAACCATTTATCCTTCCAAATATAGTTTTTTTTTCCCGAAATTTTTGTTTTATTCATAAAGAAAATAAAGTACATATGTACGAGCCAACTCCTGGCTCTTCCAAAAGATGCAAGCTAGGAGTACATCCCCACCTCCTTAAAAGCTCTCTTTGCAAACCCCGGGTAAGAAAAAAACAAATAGAGGAAAGAGTGTGGCAACATGTGCCCCTTTTACACAATAGTTAATATAATAGCCTAAGTATTTGCAGATCATGTCCAGCTTGAGGTCCTCTGTCAGATTAGTGAGAGGATTTTTTTATTGTTCTGTAATATGTTACTGTAAGATCTTCATATGTTGAAAAGAGCAAATCTTGGTTTGCAGCACCCCACTTTGCTAAAGAATATGCAGCATTGTTAACTTTTTTGTAGCAATGTTTGATTGTGATATCTTGAAAGAGTAGCTGAAGTTGTTTGATCCGTGTAAGTTGTGTCCTAATTCGCCAT